>JAWZTI010001019.1:0-17543 GCA_039880955.1 Chlamydomonas urium | reverse complement strand
CCCCCCACCACCCTCCAACAGCCTAAACAGCCTCCTTCTCTTCACTTACCCTGAGCATCACCTGCTGCACCCACCCAGCTCTCTGTGCCGCAACTTGCTGCGGCTGGGGCTTCAGCTGTGCCGATCTCCATCCCGGCAGCAGCGCAGCAGTGCACAGCGCAGCCACGAGCAGCGACCCCCACTGCAACACAATCTGCAGAGGGGGAGAGGAGTGTGGCAGAAAGGGCGAGAAATTAGAGAAAGCCAAAGTGTGGCAACAGGGCAGGGCACAGCTGCCAGCAGCAACCCCCAGTGCGACATAGTCTGAGGAAGAGGAGGGATGCACAGCAAGAACTGAGAAGGGCGTCTTTGAGAAGCAAAAGGGTGGCAGCAGCGCAGCTCTGCACAGCGCAGCCACCAGCAGCGCAGCTCTGCGCAGCGCAGCCACCAGCAGCGATCCCCAGTGCAGCACAATCTGCAGGGCAAGGGGGGGCTGTGAGGAAAGGGACTTGCGTAGCAATGGCAGGGAGACATCACACGCGACCTTGCTGCGCACCTCCCCGAGACAGCTACACTGCTACCCCAGAGTGTGGCATGCAGCCACGCACGACCGACAGGTAAAGGTGACACGCCCTGAGGGGCGTGCAGGCGTGGACGCATAATCTACTCACGGCAAGCGCTCACCGGAAGTGTGACGCTGCCCTGGAGCCATGGCACGTCGGCACCCTCGCCTCCGCTGCCACTGCCGCCAGTGCTGCCGTTGCCAGCTGCTGCCCCGTGGCTCTCATACACCTGTAGTGCGCCATTGGGAGGAGCAGCAGATGAAGGAGCGCACAAGGGTGCAAGAAGATGCCACCGCCAAGCTGTCAGTGGCAGATGCCCAAGGCTGTGGCATATCAAGTCATTGTGCTGCCAGGAGTGCAGGCGGGCATGAGACACCACTGCAGTGCACAAAGTTGGGTCTTGCAGTTGCCTCCCCATGGCCAGTGCTGACCCATGGCCCTCTGCCAAGAGCATAATGCACTTCTCCCGTTCATTTCACCTACAAATTCAGCACTGCCAGCATTACCAGCCCTTACCAATGCACTGCTCGGTAAGGGGATGGTCAACGCGTCCGATGCAGCTTTGATGAGCACGCTGCTCCGAAACCAGGCGGTTGGGCGGGCCCATAACGTGAGGAGGAAGCATGCTAAGGCAGCCAGCAGCAGCGCCTGTGTCGGGTGCAAGCATGGATGCAGCTTAGTGGACACAGGCATGCGGTGTGCTTGAGAAGTAGGTGAATAGAGGTCAAGATGGCCAGTGACGCCAGCGTCAGCACCTGCCTGGCAGACACACTTCCAGGATGGCAGAGTGAGCACTGTGAAGCAGCAGCGGCCCAGCAACGGCAGCAGCAGCGCCCTTGTGCCTTGCTGAACAGCAGCAGCAGCAGCTGGAGCACCCAGCACTGCGCTCTCTGCCCAGCCAGCCACAGCCAGAGGCCATGCAAGCTCACCCACAGACAGGCGCACCCCACATGCCGCAGGACTTCGCAACATACTGCACGACGCCGGCGCATATTGACAGCGAATCAGCGAGCGAGCAAGGAACGCAATGCACGGAAGCTGATGCGTAAGGAGGTGCGCAGGGGGACCTCACGCTGCGCACACGCCTGGCGCGTGCCACCGGCCTTCGACTTGCCGTGACTGCTACTAGGACGCTGGCGCCTGCGGGACTGCACCCAGCCTGCTGCTGCAAGCACTGCCCAACACAGCTCCGGTACAAGCTGCTGGGCAACAGATGTGGCGTCGAAGTTTGCACCCAGGGACAGGCAGCCGGCACGCTGCATGCGCCCCGTCTCCCCTTACTGAGCTTACCTGGCCGCCGACCACCGATGGGCGCCAAGTGAGCCTGACGTCAATATCACGCACAGATACACTGACACCCATCTGCGAGATCCATTACCCAGTCCCTCTGCTGAAGGTATAGGTGAAGGTGATCCGCTCAGGCATGGATTAAGAGAACCCTCTCCCACTGCTGAACGCGCGGCCCTCGACTAGCCACCTGTCACATCCACGGCTCAGCCCTACCGGCCCCTCCCTCCTCCAGCATCATGCCCCTCACCAGCCCCTCCCTACCACCCCACACACCTGCCACCTCCTGCCCCATCACCTGCACAGTCGTGCGACAGAGCCATGCAAGCACCGGCAGCAGCCTCGACCGCCGCAGCCGCAGCCTGCCTCGAGTCTGCAGCCTAGGATGCTGTGGCTGTTCGTCATTCAGCACCACCTGGTGCTTGCCTTGCTGCACAGGGGTGAGGGTTCAGGGGTTGCAAGAAAGAAAGAAAGAGCTACGCCCTTGGGCGTGAGGGTGTAGGGGTTGCAACATAAGCGGCCTGCCTCCAGTCTGCAGCCTACGATGCTGTGGCCGCTCATGGTTCAGCACCACCTGGTGCTTGCCTTGCTGCACAGGGTTGAGGGTTCAGGGGTTGCAAGAAAGAAAGAAAGAGCTACGCCCTTGGGCGTGAGGGTGTAGGGGTTGCAACATAAGTGGCCTGCCTCCAGTCTGCAGCCTACGATGCTGTTGCCGCTCATGGTTCAGCACCACCTGGTGCTTGCCTTGCTGCACAGGGTTGAGGGTTCAGGGGGTGCGACATCAGAGGCTTGGCTAAACCTCGGTGAGAGTAACAGAAGACGCAGAAGAGGGGTGGCAGGGAAGGCACGCACTGTAGAGTGTCATTCAAGCAGCTTGCAAGCACACCCCCATCTGGAGGCAACAGGCCATGTCTCAGGCTTGCTGCTGCTGCATGGCGCCTGCCGCGATTAAACTGTCTGAAGCACTGCGATGCTGACCGCCTGCACCTCAGCACCTGCCTGCCAGCTGTCAGCATATCCGCCCACGTCCAGTGACAGAGTGGTGAAGTGCTCTTTATATTCACCTTGTAGAACTCATCCTGCCAGCCGCCTACTGCCAGTTGCTGCCCGCTGGCCGCTGCAGGGCTGCGCCGTCTTCTCCATGCATGCATGGCAAGACTGGCTGGGTTGGCTTGGAAGAGCTACCTGTGCCATGATGAGCAATTCATTGGGGACACAAGTCCGATACAGTGCGCGGTCGACGAAAAATAGCGCGAGGTCGCGCGCAGTTCTAAAAAATCGAAGGCATTTCCCACACCAATGTTCTCCTGATCCAAAACTGATGTTTGGCCTCCGGGCTGCACCTTACACGATCCTTTGAGTATGTTAAGTTGCATGCATGGCAGCTGCCCTTGTATGTCACAGGTACCATGGCAATCCCAGAGGGGGAAGGCGGCACAGGGTGCCATGTGCCAGGGTTAACATGTTCTAAGCAAGCATATGTCGGTGTGTAACACGTAGAGTGGCCATGACCGCTGATCGGGCACAGAGCGAGGCGCAAGACAAACCCAAGAGACACAGGAGGGACAGAGACCCTTCCTATTCACACTTTCCCAGGGAGTAACCGATTGTAACCCCTGCAGCACCTGTAACCCAGTCTGCACACGTGTTCCGTGCTGCTCAAGGCAGCCCTGCAAAACACTCACAGGCTGCAGGGCTGGAAAGCGCCCTACAGACGCTACTTGCCGGCCGCCATCATACGCCTTGACACATACGAACAGCATGAAAAATGTGAAGTGCAATTGGTCATGCTGAAAGAATGGGTCTGGAAGGTCTGGTCCACAGTAACCGGTCAATGCACCAGCAGATGCCCAGCTATCCTAGCACGACTGCCTATATCCGTTCAGATCGTGCAGATACACTATCAGCTGCAGGATGACAGCGTCTGGATAGGCATTCTTAGAGCCGTGATGGGCCCATTGCTATAGATTCAGCTACGCTTGCATGCAGCACCAGCACGGGTGCGTGATCGCCTGTGCAGTCCGCCGCCGCTGCAGCTGCAGTGCTAGTTACTGCACTGCTTCTGGTGCCGCAACCGTTGCACGCGCTGCTGTGCTGTGCTGTGCGGCTGTCCACGACGAGATAGCAGCCACCCATGCCCCTTTGTCGGCGCTACAGGTGTGCCGCCCCGGGGCTGGTAGGCCATCAGTGCTGCTGTCCTTGCTGCGTAGCAGAGCTGACGTTGGAGAGCGGTGCGAGGACACAGCTCCTGATCACGCATGCGTGCTGACCTGTCACGGCTGCCTGCACGCTCTCTGTTCTGAGCTAGGCTGGCTGCTACATCCTCGCAAGGCGTTGCTATGTGCTGCCTATTGAGCCAAAGATAGCTGCAAAGCTGGAAGCAGAGGAGCGCTTATTCGCTCTTCTCCAGCTCCTTGAGAGCGCGCTGGCGCTTGCGGCTGACGCTGGCGGTGTTGGCGCTCTTGACCGCTGCGTTGCCGCCCACCAGAGCGCCGATGACGCCGACGACGATGGCGATGTTGCGCCAGTCCGCGGGGGAGCGTGCAAGGCCCAGGGACACATAGGATCCCTGAGGGAGGGGGCAAAAGGTTTGCGTGTGTGGGTATGCAGATTGAATGCCCACCCGCCACCCTGGCAAGGACTGCTGCAGCCATTGTCACAATGACCTGACCTGCTGCCATGCTCTAGCATCGCCTTGCTATTGTCCCCAAGCCGCAGTGACTCACCCCCACCAACGCGTAGCGCTGGATCTGCTGCACGGGGGTCATGACGAACATGCCGGTGGTGGTAGAGGAGCCAGTCTGTGAATGGTGCAGGAGCCAAGAGCAAGAATCAGCTCATGTGAGTCAATGGAGGGGATGCATGCACACGCTGGTGTGAACAAGGCTTAGCCTGGCTTGGGGTACCGCATGGCAGCTGTCAGCGGGCTGTCCATGTCACTGTCATGCCCCGCCTAGCATCCCATGCATGAACCCATCATAATGCACACACCTGCTGGGTGCCCTCCTCCGCATTGTAGGTGACGCTGGCCACAGGCAGCATCAGGCCGCTGCCGCCCGCTGCAAAGGTCATGACATAGGAGTGGTTGACGCTGCTGCCGGACGCGAGAACGGGGTATTCGACGTCCAGAGAGCCGGAAAGCAGTGAGGCGCCGGGCGGCAGCGTATCCTTGACCGATACCGACTTGGCCGATCTACAAAGATGTTTGGGCCATGCATGGAGCGCACTGTCAGCGTTCCGTATGCTGCATGTATATGAGCCGCATGCACAAGCCAATAGGTATTCGCCAGTATTCCACCGTGCGAGGGCACCCTGCTCACCCTGCACCAGCGTTGAAAATGGAGATCTGAACTGTGACGTTCCTGCCCTGCACCACCAGCTCCTCGGCGACGGACTTGTGCACAATCAGGTGCGCCCGCTCGGCGTCCTCATACTCGTCCTCATCAGCCCGCGCAGGCTGGCTCACGCAGGCTGCAAACAGCAGAGATGCCAGCAGCACACAAGCTAGCCGTGACTTCATTGTTATGCACGTTGTTCTCGCAAACTACTGTAACAGCTTCGTGGCGCCGTGGGCGCTGCTGCAGCAACAGGTTCGTCATGGGAGTTCGCACAGGGCCCCACACCCCTAGCCCGCCACATGGGGTCTTGGCCTGAAGGCGCTATACCGGAGCAGCAGCTGCTAAACCTGCGTTCCTATTGCAGCTCTGCATGCCTCGCTATTCATAAATTGTTTTTCCTGCGTGGAGATGTGCCTGCGAGGACGCTTGGCGCTGGCCCTGGCGTTGGTTTGCCTCGGCGCCCAGGCAAGGGCTGTCACCGCCTTCCTGCAGCAACTTGGCTTTGACTTGCTGTCAAATGGCTGTTTGCAAGGCTGTAGACTGAGCCTGGCGTGCGCGGTGCTGTGGTGGGCCATTGCCGCAGGCAGCCCTTGCATTCCCCGAGTACGAGCGAGGCAAGGGAAAGTACCAGTGGATTCTTAACGAGACGGACAGAGGTGCGCGAGGGCACGCAATTGGCACGAACCTTGCCATGCAACAGCTCAGTTCTCTGGCATGGGACAGCTGGCCCATGCACCCAATCGACAAGCAATGAGGAAAGTTCGGAGTCTGTAGCTCACATGCGGAATGTGCTGCATTCCTGAACAGCTAAAGTCGCTGCTGAGCGACACACACACATGCAATGCATCTGCGCTGTGCAGAAAATGGCATCACGTTCCTGGGTGCACACCAGCGGCTGCGAGCAGCCGTGAGCAAGCTGCACAAGGGTAAGCACGAGCGTTTACCCAACGGCTGTGGGGGAAATCAACTGCTGGAAGACGCTCCTGCAGGGGAG
Source organism: Chlamydomonas urium (assembly GCA_039880955.1). Lineage (NCBI taxonomy): Eukaryota > Viridiplantae > Chlorophyta > Chlorophyceae > Chlamydomonadales > Chlamydomonadaceae > Chlamydomonas > Chlamydomonas urium. The sequence goes on along the minus strand of JAWZTI010001019.1, from coordinate 11,382 downwards.
CACACGTTGAACGGTGCCAGGGGCAGGCACCAGAGCCACTCGGCTTCAAACATGCCGATGAGCAAGCAGGGTACTAGTGAGGGCAGTTTACTGGATGGAGCATGGTGTCCTTTGATGCAAGATCATTCTTGATTGGCTTGCTGGACCTGCCTCCATCCCTTGCTCACCTACCGCTCCACCCCACAGGGGAGCCCTTGAAAGTGGTGACAGTGGGAGGCAGCATCACCGCAGGCCAGGGTGCGGTGGACGCCCCGAACTGGCCCACGTACCTGTTCAATTACCTGCAGGATGAGTTTGGGAAGGACAAAGTGACGGGGCACAACGGCGCCGTGGGAGGTGAGTTGTTGATGGAGCGGAGGTAGGCACACAAGTTTTTATCTGATGGATCTTTATTGGCTAGCTGGAAATGGGGCCTGGTGTCACAGTCCAGCACCGCAGTAAGAGGTGAGCGGTGAAGGCAGCTGGGAAAAGGGTGCCGGAAGAGGGCCTTGAACGGACGAGGCAACATGGCATGGTGGCGGCAACATCTTTCCCCTGCTTGTCTTGCTACAGGCACCGTGTCGGCCTACATGAGCGTGTGCCACAACCTGCACGTACCCAAAGACACAGACGTTGTGTTTGTTGAATACAGGTGGGTAGCAATTAGTGAAGACGTTTGGTTGCTGGTATTGCGCAAGACCAATCCGTCGGCTAAGGGTGATCAGAGGGTGGTGTGGGAACTTAGGTGTTTCCACACCACTCTAGGCAGTTAACCTGTACTGCACAGCAGGCTCTGAACATTTCTACAGAAGAAATGTGGTCCAGGGCTGGCGGTTAGGCTGTACAGGACGCTGGCAGCACTGCATGAGGCAGGCAAGCAAATGGGCTGGCCGAAGGTTTGTCGCTGCTCTGCTGTCCACACCCCACACAGTGTGAACGACTGGCACAACCTGCACCCGCTGTTCGAGAACAGCATGCGGAGAGCGTATGAGCGGCTGCTGCGTAAGCTGCTCAAATACCCGAACGGACCTGCGGTGGTGCTGGTGCACTCATACTGCTGGCTTAGGGTGAGTCAGGCCTCTGAACATGGGCGACAACAGCGGTTGCGGTGTGCTCTCAAACATGCCTGTGCAGGGGTGCTGACGAGGCTCAGAGGCCTGGGTTTTGAGTGAGCAAGGATGGCAGCTAGGTGCACCAGTTGACCTGCACTGGTGTGTGTGCATTACGCTACTTGCTCTTGATTACGCTTGACTGCAATTGCTCCTAGCGCTGCCACCCCACACGATTCCAACCCACATTTTTTTGCCCTTGATCACCTGCTCGCCCCGCAGACAACCCCCCGCCACGGCATGTTCTGGGGCAACACTGAGCGCGAGTTCAATGAGTTTGCAGGGTACTACCACCTGCCTTCACTGTCTGTCAAGTCAGCAGCGTACCAGGTGGGAGACTGGTGGGGCATCAGCAACAAGGAAGGTGGTTGAATGGTAAATTGAAGAGATCCGTGGGGATCAAATTGTTGCAGAGTGACTGCCCTGCGTTAACACATACCTTACCTTTACCAAGGTACTTTTGACACAAAGGATGGTGGCTGGCAAGCCGGGGTTCAAGCGCCAACAAGTCCCACAGTCGGGACAGCCAGTAGGAGTTCAAGCTGTGTTGATCCCTCTCTGACACTACCGCTGTGCGTCTCTTGACTGCCGCAGAGAATGCAGGCGGACGAGCCTGGGTTCCTGCCCGGCAAGACGCGCAACAAGGACGAGTTGGGCCTGAAGAACGTTGCCTTCTACTATGATGACATCCACCCAGACGGCAGGACAGGCGCAAGGTATGTGTGCATGCTCATAGCTGGGGCAGGGTGTTGGGTTGAACGAGGATGTGTAGCTATCAGAGATCATGACCATGGTCATGACCATGGCCAGGATCCTGGCCAGGACAGGCCGGCTTTGAAGACTGTTGCCTCCCATTCATGGTGACGACCATGCAGACGGTTTGTTGTGAATGGTGTATTTGGGCATGGCCTGGGTTCAGAGGTTGGGTGATTTCTCTCTGATGTCTTGCACTCATATGGTTGCCTCACACCCTGAACCCTCATCGTCTGGCATAACAGGGTGACTGCTGAGCTGGCCATGCACCTCATCCAGCGGACCTACGACGAGCTCAAGCTCAAGCCCTCAAGCCCTGAGGTGAGCGGCTGTGATGGTTTGAGAGGGAAACAGGTGGGTGTCTCCTTGATATACTCTATCTCAAGCCCTCAAGCCCTAAGGTATGGTGGTGACAGGGAGGAGGTAATGGGTTCCTTCATCAGTCAGGTATGGTGCGGCGGGGCAGGGGTGTCCCAGTCTTAGATATGCAATTACAGCACGCCCATGAGTTCTGAGCATTCAGCCCAGTGCTTGGTCTTCTACGTTCGTCTGCGCATGAATCTGACACCCTCCCTCTTCCTGCTGCGCAGCTGGACAGCTACCGGCTGCCCCCTCCCATGATCCCTGACAACTACGAGTCCCAGAGCGACAAGTGCTTCATCGGCATCCACTACACCCAGACCGTCAAGTCCCACGACCAGTGGGAGTGGATCAACGAGTCAAAGACTGAGAGGCCCAAGTGGGGATACGTCACTCAGACAGTAGGCGCGGTGCTAAGGATGCTGGTGGACACAAGGGCGTCGGCAAACAACAAAGAACCTGGCAAGGTGAGGGCAGCAAGGACAGGGTGTTGTAAGGAGCAGGGGCTGATTCAACAAGGTTCAGGGCTGGTTTGATCGGCCACTGAGATGACCCAAAGAGACACTGAAATGCATGTGTCTCTCCGTGGCAGCATGCATGCATGGTCAGGCCAGAGGGGCTCGTCAGCATGTGGGACCAACTGCACTTCATCTGCTCAGGCTCACCTTATGTGCCCTGTTCCCTTCCCCCTTCCATGTGACACGGTGTAGGCGGCCGTCACGTCAGCCGATGCGCCCCAGGTGCTGATTGAGCTGGCCTACCTCAGATCCTACGGTTAGTGTGGGGGCGCAAGGCAGGCTCCAGGTATGGGCAGGTGTGGGGAAGCAGGTGGGTCCGAACCTCAGCACCTGGGATGAGGCGCGCCACAGGGAGGTGGGAACATTGGCACAGGACGGTCGCCGAGGGGTTCTGCAGGGGCTAACGCCTTGTGTAGGCTCTCTAGGAACATGGCTTTGCTAATCCTGCTTTTCGTCTGTTGAGTAGGGCTCCTTTGTGCCCTTGCGGCGCCCTGGGGATCCCAGTCCGGACTGTGAAATGGCCTACCTACCATGCAGGGGAACAACACTGCTGCCCCTTTGCCTGTTCAATGCCGCTGCTCCTGCGATGCGATTCAGGCATGCACGCCTGGCGCTGCTTTCGTTTAAAGTATGGCTGCCTGTTCGCCCAGCCCACATGTCTGCTGTCTGCCTCCATCACCCGCACAGCATTTTCACAAATTCTCACACTTCCTCCAAACTCCCACCCCTCTTTGCAGAGCACATGGGCAAGGCGCGTGTGACCTGTGAGGGCGACTGCAAGTGCCTCCCCAGCGTGCTGGACGGTCACCACACGGAGCGCAGCTCCCAGCTGTTCCTGCACACCTTCTACGCAACGCAAGGCCAGAACTGCTACGTCGTGGTGACAGGTGGGCAGGGGCCGTTGCAAAGAGGGCAGGTTGTGAGGGTTGTCACTTGGGCAGGAGGTGGCCGGTATTGCTAAGCTGGGAGGAGGCTAGGGAGGCCATCTTGGCAAACTCTTGTGAGTAGTCTATGAGAGCTGTCTTTACCCACCGCATGCTTTCCCCCACTATCCCCCTTTTCCGTAGTGCTGCCCGAGACCTCTTCTGGGGAGCACAAGTTCAAGATGACGGGCATCATGCTGAGCGAGGAGTCGGGGGAGCATGAGGGCATCCGTAACTCGGGGGCCGTGGAGTACGTCAGCGACATCAGCCAGAGGGGCGGGGGCACATTCGAGGTGAACAACCACGCGCGGCGGCGGGTGCTGCAGCAGCAGCGGCAGCCGCAGAGGCTGGCGGGCTGGGAGGCAAGCCTGGCCAGCTAGATAGGAGGCAGGCTTGGCCAGTTGAAGAGGAGGGAAGCCTTGCCTATTCAAGGGTTACAAGGAACTGGAGGTGAGGGTGGAAAGCAGTTGTACACCGCTTACTCCGCATATGATATTATCATATCATAGTATGCGGCAGCTGAGGCAGCCGGTGCAGCTGTGCAGGGTACCCTGGATATGCAGGTGATGACTCATAAGGCACTGTCGCACGCACGACTGATCGCCCGGTTAAGTGAACAGAAGGACGAGAGGGTGATCCACAGTTACTTACAAGTGTGCAGTAGGCCCCCCAATGGGCGTTAGGCGTAGATTGGCCAGCCCATCATCACTGGTGCGACAGAGCCTCACGCAGGGAGGCTTGCTGCAGCGCTTCACAACAACCGTAGCTAGGCATGCGTGGCAATGTCTACCGCCCTTGGAGACTTTTGCCCATTGACGGCAATTTCTGCTGCAGCTTGCAACAGCATTCGTTTGGTCCAGGCCGCAAGTGGCCCACCTCAAGCTCTTGGAAAAGTGAATCATTCTGTCGTGCTTGCCTGTGCACACAAGCTCATGCACGCAACCATGGGCTGGGTATCATGGCACTGTGAAGCAAACCGAGCGCTCGAGGGAAACACCACACCCTACGGATTGGGTCACTTCCTTACCGTCTCGGGGCAAGGCATGGCACGCGCACAACCTGCTGACAAGCAGCAGCGACCCTGTCCACCGCTGTGCAGTGCGCGCAGAGTGGTAACCTGAGACACCCTCCGCATCGGTCGATCCGTTAGCTAGGGCTTTCCTCTGCACAGATGGTGGCGCTGCGGCCGCGCAGGCAGCGTAATGCCGCTGCCACGAGTGCACGCCGGGTGCATTCGCGGGCGAGCGGCGGAACGCAGCTGGCGAGGCCTCGCCACAAGAGCTTTTGCAGCAGGAGGGGCAGCTGGAGAAGGATCTGCAGCAGCCCCCAAGGCAAGGCAAAGCAGCAAGGGCATCAGAGCATGCTGGTGTCCGCAGGCTTCGTCAGCAGCTGGGCCATGTGTTGCCAGTTAGCAAGGCAGGTCAAGGCTGCGGCTACTGCAGCAGCAATAGCGGCGGCGGCAACAGCAGCGGCAGCGGCGGCAGCAACAGCAGCAGCGCCGGCAGCATGCGCGCTTGGGTGCTTGCAGGTCTGACATGACTCTGGCTGCCTTCCTTCGGATGTGCATCGATCCATGCCTGTGCCTGTTGGACCTCCCTGCACGTGCACGACAGGCGCAGGAGGGCACGAGGCGGCGCGCAGCAGCAGCAGCAGAAGCAGCAGCAGCAGCAGCAGCAGGATACCTGTCGAGCGGCAGCAACTGGCTGGTAGGCAGCAAGGATTTCACAGCCCACATGGGATGCATCCAGATCAGCCCAGCAGGCATGGCACGGTCACTTCATGTGAGTAGCTACTACAGCTAGCCGCTGTGTTTGCCTGCACCTATCCCCCGCAGAGCTTCTGGAGATCATCCACGTGCACGAGCACTTCAAGAAGCTGCAGAAGGCCACCACATACGACGATTCAGCAAACCAAGAGCAAGACGTCCATAACATCTGGGGCAGCCTGTTTCAAGAGTTACATGCGGCTGTGGCCCACCTGCACAACAACCCCTGCTGCCCCTGCTTCCAGGTGAAAGACACCTCCAAGATGAGCTGCCTGAAGAACCCCACAGCCAAGGTGGACTTCACCTTTTCCTCTGGCAGCAAGGTGGGTATCGTATCAAAGACCTTGCTTGGCGCAATGCACTGTGTGTAGCTGGTTTAACTGCTGCTGCGTCTCAAATGTCTCCAGCCATCATTGCATTTGGATCAGCTCGACGTTTTGACACAGAATACACAACAGCTGAGCGCAGTTGTGTGCAGTCAACACCATGTCCTCAAGTCAACAATGACGCTGCTTGCTGCTGGTGCTGAGCGCGCAGCTGCTGCTGACTATGCTGACGTTGGTCATTGCTCTTCTTGCACACCTCGCACAGGTGCTGTGGCCTGCGGTGATGTGGTTTGCAATGGTCAGGTCACCCTTGACAGGCAAGGACGAGTACAAAGAGGCAGTCGGGCAGTTTTCAGATCATGCGCAACGCCTGTTCCAGATGCAGCCGCAAAGGGAGCTCGCCATTGCAGCGATGCTGGGGGGTACTCCCATGGACCTCTTGCGCTTCACACCCAGGCCAGACCAGGCACGGCTGAAGCGCACCACTCTGCTGTCGGTGCAGCGCTGCACCGACACACGGCTAGTCGTGTGCTGTGACCCAGGGGAGCCCAGCAGCGTCCCTGCAGCTGCAGGGGAGCCCAGCAGCGACCCTGCTACTGCACCTGTTCTTCTCGGACCCGCTGCAGCTGGGCTTCATACCGCCTGCTGCCCCAGCCCCTTTCTCCATCTCAGTCAACGGGCAGAGGCGCGATCTGAGCAGCTTTGAGTGCCTGCGAGCACCCTCGAGGGGGGGATCATCGGACTGATCACACCCAAGCGCATACCTGCCGCAGCTGACTGATGGCACCTCGGTCGCTGTCAAGTTTGGCGACAAGGCTTTGCTGGTTCGCGAGATACCTCAACATGAATGGCCCAAGCAGCCCTGACCTTGCATCCAACGGGGCTTGCGACTGGCGTGACAAGGCTGGCATTGTGCCAAGCATGGTTGCGTGCTTTTCTTGCGTGCCACTGGTACCACTGGGTTGCCTTGCTGGCCAACACTACCAACACGACGTGTGTCTTTGCTCGCTGCAGGAGGAGGCACTGGCGCTGCTGTCAAGCGAGGGCGTCCTCAACGTCCCGCGGGTGTTGGCATCCGGTGACCAGCCCCAGCCCTACCTGGTCACGCACCCCGTCGACCGCCACCTGGGCGTGGGCGACCCACCTGAGCTCATCGTGCAGGCGATCCTTGACCGTTGCCGAGACGATGGTGACGCTGAGCAGCCTGCCAGCGTGCCCTGTACTGCACTATGACGTCTCCCCAGGCAACGTCCTGGTCAGCCCTGACGGCCCGGGCCTGCTCATCGACTTTGGTTCAGCTCTGATGGGCAGTAGAGGCGAGCATTGCGTCGCTGGCACCCCCCTGATGGGCAGTGGAGGCGAGCATTGTGTCCCTGGCACCCCCCTGATGGGCAGTGGAGGCGAGCATTGCGTCCCTGGCACCCCCCTGATTGGCAGTGGAGGCGAGCATTGCGTCGCTGGCACCCCCCTGTTAAGCGCTGTCTCAGTGCTGTGGGGTGAGGCCAACACGCTGTCGTCCGACCTGGAGGCGCTGTTCTACACGCTGCTGTCCATCGCGCTGGATGGCGAGGTGAGCAAGGGGGGCAACAATGAGCATTCACGTATGATTGATTGTGCACGGCCAAGGTTGTGCGTGTAATTACTTGTTTACAGCGGGATTTGAAGTAAATGTGTTTGAAGTCATTGAGAACACCATGGTGTCCAGAATCACTGTGTGCAGGAATGAAGTTCAACAGCCACCCTGATCGCTGCCACCAGCCTTTCCATACTTTTCAGAGCTGGGCAGAGCGCGCCACGCCTCTTACTGTGCTGTCTTGCAGGTGCCGGGCAGGCGCGGGTCATCCTCAACCCTAGTACAATCGTACCGCCTGCTGACAATGCTCAGCCCCGGACGGTTCGAGGGGCATGTCCTGCACCGCTGCCCGCAGCCGCTGCAGCCTCTCGTGGAGGAGCTGCATGGGCTGTTCTTCAACCAGCACACTGCCGATGTGGCAGCTTATGTGATGGCTGTGGAGCCCAAGGACTTCCTGCAGGTCTGCAGGAGGCAGCTAGCACGGCTGAAACAGAAGTATGCAGCCGAGCCGAGCCGAGCACCAGCAAGAGGGGCACTATGCACTTTTCCTAGGGTTGGCCCACGGCAAGGTCGTAGGCTGAAGTCCCGGAAGCAATGAGCCTCACGCGCAGGCTGTGTAGCCGTTTCGCTTGCATGTTTGGCATTGCCTTTATTAACACAGATAAGAAACATTTGTCTCTGATTTTTAGAAAGGTTGCACTCTAACAAGCAGTCTATGTACACAAGTGCAAGTGCACAGGTGGATCTAGAGTACTGCATTTGCGTGCTTGTAAGCTGTGCGTTGCAGTGCTGAACTTGAGCAACACCTCACATCACATCAAAGCCACAGCGCGACATAGGAGTGCCCGTTCCCCCGCCAGCGCTCGCCGCAACCAGGCAAACAAGCCCCACAATGCTGGAGCAGCTGGACCACAACCTGCAGCTGCATGTGCTGTCGTTCTTGCCCGTGCAGCAGGTGCGCAGGCGCTTGCGCTGCGCCTGCGCATGCTTCGTCAACGTGTGCTATTGCGCAAGCGATTCCCTCCGTGCGCTCGATCGCACCCTGTTGCGCAGGTGTGCATGGCAGCGTGCGTCAGCCGCAGCCTGCGCGACCTGGCAGCCGATGCCGAGTTGTGGAAGGCGCTGTGGAAGCGCGAGGTGCCGGGCAGTTTGCAACCACGCCTGATGGCATCTGCCAACCAGCCACCAGCATCAGGGCCAGCAGCACCGCCAGCACCGGCAGCACCTGCGAGAGGACCATCTGGAGCTGTGGGCAACCATGAGGTGGGCTGGCGGATTGCAGGCAGCATGCACGAGGAAACCCTTGTCGCCCCTTGCAGTAGCCTTGAACAGCATCACCAACTGCACTGCAGCATGTGGCCTAGGAGAGTGGTAGTTACCATGTCTTAGAGCGCATGCTAAGATGGGAGTACCATACTACTAGTATCTGGCACAAGCATGCACCCAAGCACATGCACCTGGGCCATGCTCACTCTCATTTACTCTCATGCATCACCTCCTTGCACCCCCTCTTCACAGGCAGCTGACTGGAAGCAGCTGGTGCTGCAGGGCATTGAGCTGCGGGAGGTCAGCAGCGTCAAGTGGCAGCGCATCCGGCAGGGCAAGGTGGGTGCTTGGACAGGAGCAGCGGGGGGAAATTTCAAATATCATACTTGAGACCATGCTTTCGCCATGACTCCTCCTCGTGCTCATATTTCCAGGCAGCACAGCAACACACCAACACTGCGTGCCAGGCATGCACTTGTCTGACTTCTGACGCACTCGGGTCACCTCAATCTCACTCCTCGTTGACCCCTGTCTCACTCCCATCTCACTCCTGTCTCACTGCCGTCTTACTCCTGTCTGGAACCCGTCTTACTGCTGCTTCACACCGTTCTTACTCCTGCCCCCCCCCCTTTGCCTTCTTCTCGCCCCCCCTCGCTGCAGGTGCTGCCAACAGCACGAGAGGGCTCTCGCTCTTACCTCACCATTCTCACTCCTGTCCCCTCCCTTGTGCGCCACTCGCCCCTCCTGGCTGCAGGTGATGCCAACGCCACGAGAGGGCCACGCCGCACAGTCCTGGGGCACCGACGGCATGATCCTGTTTGGAGGTGGGGGCTGCATTGAGAGAGCTGAAAGGGCAACGTGTTGTCGCGCATGCTGCTCATAACGCAGAGGAGGCATATCCAGCGGTCCCTGATTGGCAAGGCCCGGCTGAAGGGGGCTCGGGGTAGGCAATGTCGTGAGGCACCGCTCGCATGATCCTGTTTGGAGGCGGGGGCTGCATCGAGAGGGCTGGGCAGGGCTGGGAGGGCGACTTACTGTCACGCATGCTGCTCAAGAGTCAAGAGGAGGCATATCCAGCGACCCTTGATTGTCCAACCCGGGGCCAAAAGGGGCTAGGGTTGGGCAGCGTGTGGGACGCACTTCCTTTGGCCTATAGGCCAGCTAGCCTCTCATGGAACTTGGCTCACTGCCCATCCACACTGCTCTAGGTGAGGAGGAAGCATTCATGATGACCAAAGCAGTGTGTGCTTCAGGCTTCAGTCCTGAGGGGCGCCTCAACGACATACACTTCCTGTGGTTGTCTCAATGCAGAGGTTCACGTGACACCCGTGACGCATATAACCCTTTAGCTGCTGATGCACTTGTTTACCCCACTGCCAACTGCCCAGGCTGGGAAGGAGGCATCCGCAACGACTTGTGGACGTCAAGGCCTGCTGCACAAACATCATGCGCACCTTCAGTACCCGACCCTGTAACTGCTCACACACTTTTCATCTATATTCACCATTGCCCAGGTTGGGGAGGATGCATCCGCAACAACCTGTGGCTGTTGAGACCTGCTGCATGAGCATCATGAGCACCTGACCCTGTAACTGCTCTTGCATTTGTCTACCCCACTGCCAACTGCCCAGGCTGGGGAGGGGGCATCCGCAACGACCTGTGGCTGCTGAGGCCGGGGGAGGGCGGCCACCCCACCTGGAGCCGCCTGGCAGCTGCCGGCACACCCGCCGCGATCAGGTGAGGCACACACAGTGTGGAAGGTGTGGGAGGAGGACAAACAAAAGCAGCACCAGCAGCTGCTGTAAGCCTGGGAAAATTCTGTACCAGCAGCACCAGGAGTTGTTCATGGTGCAGGATGTGGTCCTTGGCTTGCAGATGTGCGATGATAATTTCTTCCTTGATGTTCAGGGCTCTTGAAATAAAACTGTGAGGGCGCTCGCGCGTCAATAGCTGACCCTTATTCTGTCCTCTCCTGATTGCAGGTATGGGCACAGCGTCACGCGCTGCGGCCGCAACTGGGACCACCTCTTTGTCTTTGGCGGTGAGTGCAAGGCTGCAAAGGACATGCAATCAAAGGGAGACGCACTTCACCTTTTCCTATTCATATGGGTTGATTGGCTCTGAGGCCCCAGCACACACACATTTTGTTGATCTGGATGCACACCCTGCATTCCACCCCTGTCGCCCCAGGCATGCAGCGCATCGGTTACTGCGGCAAAATCAAGGCCCCTGCTGTTCCAACATAATCTCAAGCTCAAACACCCACCTGCCCTGCCCTTGTGCCCTGCTTCCTCCCCTCAGGCATGCAGCGCGGCGGCTACTGCGGCGAGATCGAGGCTCCCGCAGTGTTGCGCCCTCGCCAGGCCAAGGGCAACGCAGCCGACGCACCAGACGCCCAGACAGCTAGCCTACCTGGCAACGGCGAGCGCTGCCCATCATCCAGGGCTTCTACAGGCGCAACTGCGGCGGCAACGGCGGGCAATGCTGCGGGCTCAGTAGCAGGCGCCAGCCCTGTGCCTCTTCCCTCAGGCGCTGCCGCCACGTCCCCCGGCTCTCGTCCTGATCCTACTGGTCCTGAGTATGAGTGGTTTCGCCCCACGCTGACGGGGGAGGAACCGGGCAGGCGTGGCTACCACGCTGCATGCGCATCGGAGGATGGCACCAAGGTGTTTGTGTTTGGGGGCATCGCACATCGTGACTCCTGCAAGTGAGTGTAGTACAGAGTGCAAGAAGGGATGGGGGGAAGAGCTCAGCAGGCGCGGCTACCACGCTGCGTGTGCCTCAGAGGGCGGCACCAAGGTGTTTGTGTG
>JAWZTI010001018.1:1660-17547 GCA_039880955.1 Chlamydomonas urium | reverse complement strand
TTACAAGCCCTGCAATTTCGTAACTTCATCGGTTGTTACCCTCGGATTGAGTGGTCATTGCGTCCCCTTGTCTTCAATACCCCGCCCGATTGGGTGGCCTCTGTAACGATCTCTCTCTCTCTCTCTGCCTCACCAGATCGTAGTTCTCCCTAGGGGGAGCCATGACCTGTGAGCTGGAAGGCACCAGCAGCTGGTCGGCGCAGTAACGGTGCGACGGGTTGTACACCACTAGCTGCGACGAGGGGATGCCCAGTGCCTCTAACCAAGGGGCCTCATGGGGCGCCCCAAACACAAGCAGCTGCGTGTCGGTGTCCAGAAAGGGACGCAGCAGGAGGATGCGGGGCAGCACCTGCATGCAGGGTGATGGAACACAGAGGAGGGGGGAATTGTTTACAGGTGGGGCAGCGCCTGCGTTGCAAGGCGGTTGAGCAGGGGAAGAGGGAGAGGCTGTTGAGGTGCATCAGCAGGAGGATACGGGGCAGCACCTGCTGCGATGTGAGAGTCACCTCCTTCTTCACCTCCAACGCCCCCTCCGCTCCATCACCCTGCATGCAGGTGCTGCCCCGTATCCTCCTGCAGCGGAGGGGGCGTTGGAGGTGAAGAAGGGAGTGACTCCCACATCGAGTGAGAGAGGTCAGCAAGGCTCTGCGGTTAGGTGCTGCGCAGCGTAACATAAAGGAGTTACCCCCTGCCACCCCTGATCCTCACAACCCCCTAACCTTCGTGGTGTCCTCACCATGTGCACCTGCATTTGCCCCCCACAAACTCCCAATACGTCCATTGCTGAGATCCCGCCGCATCGTACCTCCTGCATGAAGTGCCAGTACATGTGACCATACTTCTGAACCGGAGTGGCCAGGCGCTTGAAGTGGTGCGTGCATTGAGGCAGACCGGGAGGGCCACCCTGACAGCAGAGCGGGCAAAGCGTGGCTGTCAGTTGACACAGCAGTGTGCGGCGCAAATGACTAGTCCTGCAGTACCAGTACTGCAGTGTGCAGGAACCGCTTGCTACAAACAGCTGAACCGTGCATGACCAGTCGTAAGCTGTGGCTGAAGAAATAAGGGCGCTAGCCCCGCCCGAGAAAGCCACTGGCGGCTCATGTCACCCTGGCCCTGGCAACCTGTGCTGCTGCTATGCTGCCCTGCCGTTTGCTGCAAGGTAAGCGCATCACACCTTGAGGGCGGTAGCGAGGTTGACGGTTAGCTCGCTGCCTGTAGCATCAAAGACGATGCCCAGGATGCCGGTGATTGAGCCACCCTCCACCTCGGCAACAAACTGCATGCGGCACATTGCATGTGCAGCAGCATGGCATGTGACATCTGGGCGGGTTGCTGATGTCGTCTGGTCGCAGCACGTGCACGGTTGCGATGGCAGCCGCACCTGTTGCCCTTGCGGCCGATAGGTGTTGCGTCCCTCGGCATCAATAGCCTGCGGAGTAGCAGCGAAATCCGGTGTGTCAGAAACTGGCAGCCTAAGCTGCAACAAACCGGGGGGCGCTCGCTTGCGTCGCGTCTGCTTGCCTGCGACTGGTTGTAAAGGCCGTGAAAGCGTCGGAACAGCTGCGCCTCCACCACTTGCGGCAGTGGTCGTTCAAAGCTGCTGAAAGGCTGCCCTCTGAACAGGAACGTCGCCTGCTCGGCGGCGTTTGAGCGCTGCCGCTGCAAAACTCCGGCTTGGCCCGCCGTCGTGCCTGCGGGCAAGAGACGCACGCGCTGCGTCTCAGCGCCTGGCGCATCGGCACATGCTTGCCATGGTGGGCTGCCCATAGTCACCACCCTCGCATTCCTCTTTAGCCGCCGCGCGGCCACTTACCCAGAGCCATAAGCAGCACCGCCCACAAGACTACGCCGCTGTGCATGATCGCCGCTGCTGGCGCACCGTCCGATGGGCGTCTAATGACCTGTCCTTGCAGCCGCGCTGCTATGCTGTCACCGCTATGGACACATAGTGTGCCTGGCTGCCGTTTGCGTTATGCGTGGGTGCGCTGAGGGGGTGTATGCACCCTTGATGAGTTCACAAAGGTAGCTTTAGGTGTTCAAAGCACAGCGCGTGGTGGCGCGCACTAGCTTCTGCCCTGCTGTCTGGGTGTTTGCGTCACAGCCCGCGGAGAACACACAGCTGTCCACACAAGCACTTGGAGGGCAGGCTAGCCGCGGGTTCACGTCGCCCGTCCCACGATTTCGCATCCAGAAGCATTCAACGCCGACGGCAGGTGTGCGCGCATGCTGCAGGTGCAGGTTCCTATAGTATAGGAACCCGGCTTAGCCGCGCCTGCTGCAATGCAACGTCAAGGGGCATTTTGCAGCATCATGTCGTGGCTGAAGCGGCGCTGCGCCACCGGTTGACTTCTTGCGGCAGGCACAGCGCATCAAAACTAGTGCAACGCCAGGTGGATGTTGCAGCCAGGCATCTAAGTTACTCTTCGCGGCTTGAAGTTGCAAGCTATAAACCCAGTAGTACATCTACAGCAGCTTCCCATTCAAATTGAGGTGCGCCCAGGAGTGCCAAGGATCTGGCTGCATGCAGCAGAAAGTCTATCACATCGACCGCCACGCCCCTGGCAAGCCATGAGGTCCCTCGAGGCAGAGGTCATTGCATGTGCACGCACTAAGCAACTGAGTTTCTGGCAGCCCTTGTGTCAGCGGTAGAATGCTTCACGTGCACATACCCGCCCCCCATGCCTTGTCTGGCCCATCACCCAGCCAGGGGCTCGGCTCGCAATCGAGGGCAGTGCACCGCTTTGAGGCTTTAACATACAAGCGCGCGGCGCACCTTGGCCTGCCACCGCCCTGCAAAAACAGATACGACTGCGCCCAGCGCAGCCTTGCAATGGATATAGATAATAAAAGGCAAAAAAGGCAAAAGAAAAGCACATTAGGTAAATAGTCAGCTGCCACAGACTGAAGCTTCGCATGTGCGCATTAAATAGCTTAGTGTCAGCCGTGCCCCGGCCACGCCCTCGTCAGTGCTTAAGCTTCACTCCACTCTCTGCCTTTTACCAGAGCTCTCCTCCTCGCCCGCCACAGCATCGGCATCCAGCATTCCATGCCCTGCTCCCTGCTGCCCAGCCCCTCCACCCGCCTCCATAGCCTTGTCCAAGCTCCCTGCCCCCGCCAGCCCCAGTGACCCCGTCAGGCTCATCGAGCGGTCACCTGCTGCGATGCCAGGATGCCCGTTTGCTGTTGCTGCTGCCGCATCTTGCTCCTGTTGCGCTGCTGCTGCCGTTGCCGCAGCATGATCAGAGACGGGCTTTGGCAGGGTGTTCAGACCCTGCGCAACAGCAAAGCACAAACAAATTGTCAGAAGCACAAACAAATTGTCAGAAGTCAGGACACTTGACATGCCACATCCTGTATGTCAACACGCGCAGCGCATGGTCAGGCCTGGGATCTGATTGGTTTGACGGCATGGCCCAAACCTCCCAGATCTTCTGGCATGGCAACAGAAAAGCCCGTGCCCTGCTGACACATGTTGCTACCAACACCCTGCCCCTTGCCCAACCTCGCCAGCCCCTGCTCTGCACTTGCCTAAGCCCTGATACCCCAGGTACACGCATTCTTTCCGCACCCAGCCCTTCATCCAGACAGCACCCACCATGAGCGCATGGACGCCTGAGCCCCCCAGCAGGTCCAGGGAGGGACCGCCTGCCAGTGAGCTGTTGAAGGGCAGCGTGCCCAGGTTTGACCCTAGGGCGCCAAACAACGAGCTGTTGAGGAATGAGGGCTCCCGTCCCAAGGCTGCCCCCAGCATGTCACTCTTGAAGTCAGAGATGGATGGCAAGCCCGCCGTACTGGCGCCTGGCTGCGTACTTTGGATCAGAGCGCCGCTGCCTAGCGAGTTGTCTGTCGAATCAGGGACGCACGCGCGGCAGGGGCGGGGGCGGCTGGATCAGCGATTGCACGGCTGGCCGCAAACCAGCACAACTGAGAGCGTCACATAGCCCTAAACAACTGTAAAACACACCACCATAGCATGCTGCATCAGCATGAGTTCTGAGCTTTGCAGCAAGCAGGTCGCACGCTGCAGACATCCCCTGCCCACAGCCCTGAATGCGGCTTGCCTGGTTCACTGCTGCATGACCACAACCCCACACAAAAGCGACCCTGCTGCCCACGCTCACCTCCGCCTGCCTGCTGGTGCTGGCCTGGAGGGAAGTTGGGGAATGACTCCGTCAGCGTCTCCATCACGTTCGTCACCGCAAAGGGCGAGCTCTTGGGCGGCGCAGGCTTGTCGCCGCCACCAGGCAACGCCAGGCCTGGCAGCGCCACCCCCGCGTTGGACAGCGGCTGTGCAATGGCGGCGAATGGCGAGGGCGCTGGTGGCCGCTTCAGCCCCTGGTGCAGCGCCCCTGCCCCGCCGCCTTGCTGCATGTCCAACACGCCCGCGTTGAGAGCCGGCGCCATAGGCAGCTGCACAGCAGGGGCCGAGGGCATCGGCATCTGGCCGCCGCCCAGCGCCAGGGGCATCATGCCAGTGTTGCCGCCCATGCCTGTGTCAATCCCGTCCTGCTGCCCCTCCTTCCAGTAGATCTGCCAGCCTGGATGCGCCGCAGCATACCTGGTGGAACAGACATGGTGAGGTCCAGGCAGGTGCCAAGGTCAGCAGATGAGCAGGGGCGCCAACAACCAGCGACTACAAGCACAGCAGCGCGTTTGGCAAAGAGTGTGCATGCAGCATCGGCATTGCTGAACACCCTTGCGCCATGCATCAGCCAGCGTCCAACAGCCTTGCAGCGGGCAACCTGACATGGCCTCAAAGGAAGCGCCGACAACCAAAAATTGCATACATCTCCCTTTCCCAGACCCTCCCGTCCTGATTCGCACCAGTTTTGTATCGCCTGCTGCTTAAGCTTGGGTATGGAGTGGAATAGCGCTGGGTCCAGCTGATGTATGGGGATGACCTGGTCTTCCTCCCCAGGGTTACCCGCCATCTTGACCAAGCCTGCATGGAGGTTTCGCAGCAGGTGCAAGCGCAAGTCAGGCAAGGCGCGGGCGTGCAAAGGTATCAAAAGACACAGCGTGCCTGCCCACAGCCAGGTGTTTGTTTATGCATGTTTTTCCAGCGTCTGCCGCGCCATGCCCCCCTCCTCCGCACCCTAGCCTGCTCCACTGCTCTTGTGACAGGCTATGAATGGGCCAACCACACCGCGGAGTTTCAACGCCGCCAGCAGCAGGCCCCCTGCCAACCCACTTCACATGCCCAAGCAGCATCAGCCTTTGCGCTCACCAATGGGATGGTCCATCGCCACCGCGCCGTTCTTGCAGCTGAACAGCAGGCCCAGCTTCATGCTGGCCTGCCACCACACCCTGTTTCTGAAGTCGGGCACGACGGCGGCCATCGCATGCTGCGACACCTCCTCCCACTTCTCTGGGCTGAGCTTAAGCAGGTGGCGGACCTTGTTCTTGAGGTCGCTGTTCATCTCGCACTGCTCCACCAGCGCCTGGAACTGCCCGACCTTCTCAATGCGGTTCAGCTCATCTGGGATAGAGATCTCAAAGCCCTCCTCCCTCGCTGCCCCCCGCAGGTCCACCAGCTTGTCCACGGTCGCCTTGCCGATGTGCACCAGCTTGGACACTGAGTCCGCCACGCTGGGGATGTCGCTCTTGATCGCATGTTTCACACGCTTTGTCGCAACCACAAAGTTCTCCGACACCACGTACGTGACGTTGCTGACGGGGTCGCCCAGCGCGTCGACAGCCCACACCAGCAGGCGGAAGGTGGGTGCCTTGCCGGCCAGCAGCGCCTCACTGCTGGTGGTGACCTGCAGGTCTGACAGTGGGCCCTGGCCCCGCTCCAGCTGCAGGAAGCAGCGCAGCTGGTCGTCGCTGCCGCCCTCGCGCTTCAGCAGCGCCTTGGTGTGGTGCGAGATGACGCACGTGTGCAGCTGCATGTGCGACAGTAGCGTGTTGTCGGGGCAGATCTCCTTGTACTTCTCGCCGTTGAGCACGTGTACCTGCACGAGCAACAGGCGGCCAATCGTTGGTTGCATGCATTCGGGGTCCCTGCATGCAAACCCCATCAGGAGGTGGGCTACTGAGGTGTGCTAACCAACACGGACACAAGGATGAAAGGACATGCGATGACGCCCTCACCTCCAGCTGCGTGCCTGGCGGCAGGCCCTCCTGCACGCACTGCCCAGATTCATCCACCAGCTCCACCCTGAGCGGTGCGCCACACTTGGCGCGCAGGTGGTCGTCGATCAGGTACTTGGTCTTCAGGTTGCGCTTGCACAGGCGGCTGGGGTTGTATTGGCACAGGAGGCAGCCAGCCTCACCACAGCCGGTGCTCCTGCAGGGGCCAGCAGCATGCAAACAACAGGCTCAGGTGCTGCAGTCTGTGCGGTGGTGGACCTAAGGCTGCTGTGACAGGAAGGTGCGCCGCTGCTGCTTGCGCGTGGCACAGGTGGGCCGCAACACCGTGGTGTGTGCAGGGCTTGCGCACCGCGGAGAGCACAATGCCATAATAGCCCTTGCACGGCGCCCGCAGCACGCATTTGCTCCTAGGGCCCCCGCCCTTCCATGAATCCGCGTATCGCATTGCTTACTGGCAATCATGGCGCAGCACCAGCCTCAGCACGCGGGTATTGTTTATAGTGTGCTCCTGCTGCGCCAGGCCCGCCAGTGTTTCGTTGACGAGCAGGTCGAGCTGCTGGCTGGACACAGTCATGTTGAGGCGCCGGCTGAATGCGGTGCTGAATTGTTTGACCTTGGCCATCACATAGGCCTGCGCGGGGCGGGGCGCGCATGCATGGGCATGGCAGGGTCAGACATGCACTTAACTGTGCATTCAAGGCACAGTGTGTCGCCTAGAGCCGCGCAGGCGGGAAGCTGGCTGCAGGCACCCACGTCGACCACGGCCTTGAACGGCCGCAGCTCCATAGGCATGTGCACTCCGCCGGAGTCCATGGGCGCCAGCGCTGCGATGGACCAAATGTGGTGGCAAGAGGATGCCCCGCGTTCGCTCTCTGGCACGCAGGCGCACGTATCAGGGACTTGCAGCGACGGGGCCGTTCACGTCGAGGGCTTTCGCATGCGCACGCAAACGATGCAGCTTCCTCTGGGCTGGCCCGCAGGTGCTTGACAACTCGCGTGGGCCCCCACACCTTGGAACAGTGATGCGTCATAAGGGGCGCGACCTCAACATGCGTTGTTGACGGCGTGCCTGCTGCCAGTTGTCTTATCATGAGGGCTTGAGAGCAATGTGCAGGTGCAACCATGCGCATACATGAGCTGGGGCTGCTACCGCCACCCATGAGGGAACCAAGCAGGCCTTTTCAGGTGCGATTTCCTGGTGAGGCTGCGTACCAGTGTAGAATGTAGAAGAGAGAATATATAGAGAATAGAAGATTGTACAAGTGTGCTAGAATGCAGTCCTGCTGGCTGTCCATGGAGGACAACAGCATACGTTCCTGGTTTTGGGCGTGGACGATGTGCTCAGCGACGATGGATGATCACCGGTGGGCTGAATAGCTGGTGCTGCAGCTGCTTGATTGCAACGTGCAGGCGCATGGTGAAACTTGAAGTGGATGAGGGGATGCACGGTGTGCTGTGCGTGCATTACGATCATTGCGCCGCATGTGTCACAGTGTAACAGTCACACAGCCTGTGCCTGCTGCCGCTTTCCTGCCCCCTTGACGTCCTCCTGGTGCAAGCATGCTGACCTGAGCTTCTTCGCATCCAACTTGAAGGCCGCAAGGCCAAGCGCGATCTGGGCCGCTATGATCCAGCAGTACCAGAGCCTTGCGCAGTGGCCCCAGGCTTGGGCCCAACCAAGCATACTGAAGCACCTGGCGAGGTCCAGCACCCTTTGCAGACCTTGCCAGGATCACATGCATTTCACCACCTCCCAGGGTTATGCTAGGGTTACTCATGGATTTGAGCAGCGCTGTGACTGAGCACGCAGTGGCTTGGACCACGCCACATAGTCAGTTGCCAGGGCTGCCTGACCTGCTGTGCTACCCAAGTGGTGCTCAGCCCTGTACAGGCCATGCTTTTTCGCAGGTGGTGGCCTAAGCGCGGTCAGCATGATCCCTGGGCAAGGTCTGCACGCAATCCGAGGCGCATCGGATACCCAGCCTCGAGAGCTCTTTGAGTATGAAACCAGAGCTCTGCGACCCAGGTTTTAGCTGGGCTCAATGAGCCCGCGTCTCCTCATTGGTATTGCGCTGGCCCAGGGATCGTGGTGTGCACAACACAGTATTCCTGTCGCTGTTCTATTGCCAACTGCATCTTGCAAGCTTCAAGGGGGGTGTTCAAGTGATGCCCTGAATTTCCAAGGTGTGAATGCAACAAATGTTGGGCTGCCAGCACACGCGCTGTGCACATTCCCGCGCCAAGCCATGCCGCGTCAGATAGTAGCCAGAGCTGCGTCTTACCTCCGGGCCCTTGCCCAGGGGCCAGGAGCCTCGCAATCGACTGCTGCGTCCACCTGGGCGTTGTCGCAGTCGCAAACACGCTGCAGCACCAGCAGTGCCGCACCATCATCGCACGAGGGCCTGCAGGTGGTGGCGCTGCCCAAGCTGTCGCATCAGAATCAGAGTTGCAGAATAGCCAAGTGGCTCAAGCAGCCAGGCGATGCGGTGGCCATGTATGACGTGATGATGGAGGTGGAGGCGGACGACCTGGTGGAAGAGGTCTTCAAGGTGCGCATGCTGTTGGGTTTTGGGTCCCGGTTAGCTGATAGCTTTCTTGGCGAGCAGGGAAGTTTGGCAGGGGCAATGGTTCCACGTGTGCACACTGTTCTTCCCTCGCTTGTGCTCGCTTCCCCAGGTGGGTGATTTTGCGGGCACGGTGACGCTGCTTGTTGAGTCACAAGAGGAAGGCTATCTTGCTCAGGTGCTGGTGAGTATTGAAGCCAGCAGCGCGGCTGATTTACAGAAGGCCCCCGAGCGCAGCGGTTTGGGAACAGGTGGCCCCTGGCATTGTGTGAAGGGAATCGGTCAGGGTCTGCAGTGGCCAGACAGGGTGCAACGCTGCATTGTGGTACTGGTCTTGCCTTCCCCCTCCCTTATGGTCTTCCTTATGTATGCTCAGCTGAGCCTTGACCAGGCTATCACTGCTGGTGCTATTGCAGCATCAGCAATGCCACAACCACTGCGCTGAGGGGCACATGCTTCCCCCTCTGCGCGGCCTGACCACTGCTGTGTGTCCGATCCGCTTTCCCCTGAACCCCCATCACTGCTGCCGCTACCCAGGTCAAGGAGGGACCTGACTCGATACCGGTGGGGACTCCTGTGGCTGTGTTTGCGGAAAGCGAGGAAGCGATGCAGAAGCTGTCAGCTTCCGGCACCTACAGCTGCCCCACAAAGGACGTCTACGACGCAGACCAACCGCAGGTGCCTGTGCTGCCCTGGCAGAGCTTCCTCAAGTCAGCTACACGCAAGGCCAAGTGCATGGGCTGATGTACTGGGAGCCGGTTTGCAGCTCGATTGCATGAATTCATTCTGATCCCGTGCTTGGTTGCTGAGGGTGATTCAGCAGGCAATGCATCTACTGCCATCAGCATCAGTGGAAATCCCGTCGCCAAAACTGAAACCAAATCAGGCCGCCTGCAAAATCAACATGGTCATGTTGATTCATCATCAAGGCACACTTATGAAATTCTGTGCAAAAGCACCAGATTGTCAATAGCCTTGTACATGGACTGCTGATGCGTGTCTACGCCATGCCATAATGGCCAACAGCTTGATGCCATCACCCAGCACTGTTGTGATGTGCCTTCAGAGTCAATTTGAGTGTTACCAACTTAAGGCTAGGATTGTTCCCCTGAGGCCTTCACTAGTGGAACACGAGCAGTGTTACTCATTGAACGAGATGCAACAGTAGCCATCCAGCTCCTCGCTATAGCAACCTGGCCAGTTTGCCCCCATCCTCAGGGAACAACATAGGTAGCCAGTCTTGGCCTGCCCTGTTCGGGTCCTCCTGGTGCAATTTCGCTGAGCTGAGCCTGGCTCACTTCTTGGGAGCATCGGGGTTGCTTGGCGGTGCCTCACGCTTCTCCGGCTGCCCTTCCCCTGGCTTCTCCTTAGGGTTGCCTGCAAAGGGGCAACGGCAGCAGCAGCGGGGGCAGGACAGGTTGGTGACGGTTAACAGCAATTCGCCGTTGCAGCTCTTGCGGTGCCTAGACTAGCGGCAGGTCGCCAGTCCCCAGCACAGGGCAGTCCTAAGCAACATCAAGTGCCATGGCCATGAGTGCAATACCGCTGAGCCACGATAATGATGAGCAAGGTGACCCTGGAGCCCTCGCGCTTGCAGAGATGCATGCAACAAACTGTGTTGTCCCACCATACTTGTGGCATGCACTCTATGCACAAGACACTACTGTGCCCATGCTGCTGCCCTGCTCGGTGCCATGGCCCCGCCTGCTCTGCATGTGCATGCGTACCTGCTGGAATGGGGTCCGGGCGCCTCTCAGGCATCTTTGGCCCAGCAGGCAGCTCCTTTGCCCTGTCTGGCAGCTCCGCGGGCCTGAATTCCGAGGGCTGCGGGGCGTACAACGGCGTGCCCTCCTCACGGCGCCCTGGCTGGTACAGCGGTGTGGTGCCGGGAGTGGGCAGGTAAGAGGGCTTCACGAAATCAGCGTCACGGTCGGGCGTGGGCCGCGTCCATATTGCCACAGCGGGCCTTGTTGCAGCTGCACACAACAGCATGGGAGGCATGTTCAAGTTGCGTGTGCATGCCAAGTGCATTCTCTGCGAGCTAGGCCTGCACAAAGATCCTCACCACCTGTCGCTCTGCTGGTAACGCTAGGCGCGCGTGTTGATGTTCTACACAGCATGACGAGCTCCCTGATATCTCAAGGCCCACCTTTGGCCAGAAATGCACTTGTATCTGCCCACACCCGTTCACACCCAGGAATGCATTTGGACTTTTCCAGAGATTGACATTTCAGACCATGCAGTCAGTGGAGGCTTAGGTGCAGCGTTGCATACAGCCTTTGCATCACGAGTCAATGGCAGGACAACATGTGCAGCAAAGGCTGCCTGTGAAAGTGTTGCCTTGCCTATCCTGCCAATCAGCTTGTCACGTGCCCTTTCTATTGGGAGGCAGCAAGAAATTGCCAGCATCTGCTATGTACACATTGCACGAAGCTCCTATCTATCCTACAGCTACCCGCGCTACCTGTTCCCCATTGAGTCACATGCCTTCCAACCACAGGGTGCAAATGTCACACCTTTTGCAACCTTGCTCCACCTCCCCTGCATCCTCCCTGTCAAACAGTAGCCACACCGCTCGCCACCCAAGCCCCCGACTCAGCACGTGGCATATGGCAACATCTCCAACTCCAAACCCCGCCCACAACAGGGCAAAGCCTTGCTTTTTCCTCAAATCAGAGCCCCATCACGTGTCGGTTTTTGCCTTCTTGATCCCCAGCAACGTCTTGAGCAGCTCGTAGGCCACCAGGCGGATGCTGTTCTGCGGCACAACCTTGAGCGTGTTGGCGACCCAGCCGCGGTAGAAACCAGGGAAGCCCTCGGTCCTGCAGGTGATCCAATGTGTGGAAAGTGTGGGGAGCTAAACGAGCGATGCACAGGCATTGGAAAATACTGCGCTTGCCTCCACAAGCATCCCACGTCCCACAATGCTGCAGCAAATTTGTAACTGCCCACCTTCCCCTGCCCAGCACTGCCCCGCCTACCTCCTGCCCCTTGACATGCGGATGACTCACTGTGCTATGGTGGCGATCGCGTGCCACTGGCCCTTGTATACTATGCCCTTCATCTGCATGCGGCGCCTGACCGTGTCCAGCGGGTAGCACAGGCTGGCGGCCAGGGTTCCGGAGAAGGCACCCAGGAAGAAGTTGGCCATCGAGCTCTGAGGCCTGGCGGATGGGCGAAAAAGGGGCAGCACGCTTAATGCCATGGGTAGCTGCTCAGGTTGTGAACAGTCTGTGTGTTTGCGCGATGAATGGACGGGCAGCAAATGGAAGCAGGGCAAGGCGAAGGAGTGCGCCTGCTGGGCCAAACACTTCTGCCCTGCCTTACTTGTTGCCCTGGTACATCCACTTCTTGGTCAGGTCGTAGGTTGCAAAGTTGACCGCCGCGTAGGGCGCCACACCTATAAGTGTGGGAACCAGACCCTTGTACAGCGCCCCCAGACCCTCCGTCCGCGCTATGGTGGAAAAAGCATCGACAGCGCCTGTGGCAGCGGCATGGTGAAGGAGTGGCGGGCGTGAGTGATAGCTGGGGCCTCATCAGGGCACCTGAATGTCAACAAGACAATATCATTCCGCACTACTTGAACAAAGTTGAACCCATGACCACCCCAACACTGCCTTGCAACCTGCTATGGCATCCAAAATTCAAAGCCACAATCACACTTTCTAACTCACCTCCCACCCTTTCCACTCTTAAGCACACCTTTCCCACACGCTTCCATACACACCTTTGTATGGGTGCGTCGGCAGCGCCAGCCGCAGGCGCACCGTGTCCAGGGGGTGCGTGAGGGCTGTGGCCGTCATGCCCGCACATGCACCCGCGGTGAGGCGCTTTGCCACCGTCAGCTCATGATGTTCATCTGTACGTGTATCCATGCAGCAGCGGAGGGGCGACTCACATCGATGTGCGTCCATTACATGTGTTCATTTGCAAGCGCAGCCATGCAATAGAACATGCGTTGCATTGATTTGTGATGTTCATGTGGCATGTGCCAACAGAGCGGTGCAAAAGAGCAGTGCAACTGAGACGGGACCCCGACAGCATTATGCAACATTGTGATCAGATGTGATGTGAGGCATGTTTGTGGTTGGTGGCAGCAGAGAGCCGATAAGTTGGCCACAGACAACATACAGCATTCTGTTGCACACCGCTCCTTTCCACAGTGCTTCTTTCGCAGCCCTTACCTGCTGTCCTTGCTGCTGCGTGCCAACCCCACCGCTTGCCTTCACTGCCAGGCTCTCCCCGCCACCCTCCTCTCCTGGTTCCCAACCCATCAAGGCACCTCTTCCCTGCCCATCCCACCCCTCCTCCCTCCCCTCCTCTCTCCCTGCCACGCTCTCCTGCTAGCTTCTGCCCCCACAAGACACACTGCCGCTTTCGGCCCTCTACCTCCCCCGTCACCCTCGTCCAGTGTACCCCCACATGAGGCATCGCACTGACACCCCTCAACTGCCATGCTGTCCCACACTGTCACCCCTCACCTGCCACACCGTCGTTGACTGCCATCCCCTTGGTCTCTGCGTCCTTAGCGACCCCTCCACAACGTGATCCAGCTCTCACCTGCCACACTGCCCCTTATGCCATTTGTAATACCAAAGTGCCTCGTACTAGTTCCAGTGCTCCCTCACTGCCCCCGCTCAACCTAGACCAGCCCTCATCTGCCACACCGCCACTGACTGCCGTCCCTCAAGGTCAACAAGCTATCCGTGTCCCTGAACCCCTCCCCTCTTCCCCCCTCCACCCGACCTGCTCCAGCCCTCACCTGCCAGCAGGCGCTTGTATGAGTCGTTGGACGCTAGCTGCGCTGCCGAGTAGGGGAAGATGCGCACCACGTTCAGGCTGTTGCCCTTCCAGAAGGCCAGGAAGCCCTCCTCCCTGGTAGGTATAGTGGGGAGGAGCAGTAGGGTGGTATAAGGCAGCAGGTGCACGCTTGAATTCAAGGTCAAGACGAGTAGAACGTGCAGGTGTTTGTACAAGTACATTAAGACTGTCAAGGAAAAAGATTGCAGCTGCGATTCAAAGGAAAGCTCTGCAGCAGCCCTGGCTGGTGTTCTCTGAACAGGTATGTTAGCAAGGGTCAGACCAGCTGGTATGCATCCGCCATCCCAGGCGCCGTGTTTGCCATGCCTCGCCCGCTCACTTGAGAATCTTGCTGGCTGCCTGCAGCACGCCTGTGTAGGCTGTGGGGCTGGTGCCTGAACTTGCAACTGCCTGCAGGTGCACGTGTGTGTTTGCAAGCATGTGGAACAGCTTACCAGCAGCACCAAAATGCTGCAGCTCAGCCTTTGCTGCTTATGCAGACACTGATGCGGATAAGCGGCGCTGCTGCAACGCCCTTAGCACTCTGCCTCATCTGATGAAGAGATGTCGTATGCATGCGTGCCGGCGTTGTATCCATCATGTCATGCTGCAGCACCACCACCACCACCTTGCCTGCACTTGAAACAACAGCTTGATGCGGTCCAGCGGTGCTGTCGCTGTCCTTGCTATCGCACCCGCTGCGCCGCCCGCAAGGAACATCCTGCGGCACCATAGCGACGTGCAGCACTCTCAACAGCCATCGCGCTGCAATCCCCGTCATAAGCGGTGCTGCACTGTGTGCCCTTGGACGACACGCAGTACGAACCTTGAGCTATCCCATACGCTGGAGCGCTGCCGCTGGGCAGCGGCGGGTGGCGACATGGCACCCAGCTGCTGCGCACAAGCAGTGCCAGCTACTCTCCTCTCCCCCGACAGCCAAGCGCGCTGTTATTGACGCGTGCCTTGCGTAGGACTTGCTATGAGTGACGGAGGCAGGGATTCGCGGCTACAGGGCATCGCAACAGCTGGGAATGTGTGGGATTGAAAAAGCGTTCCATGCATCCTGTGCCACATCTGTGTCAAGCAGGCTACCCTTGCAGCCTATGTGGTTACAAGAAATGAACCCGGGAACCTGCTGCTGTCATGCATAAAGCACAAACCGCTTGCCCGTTTCGGTAAACAGGTACTTGACAAGTGACCAACGCCACCAAGCTTCTGCGCGAATAAGACTGCACGCATGGTATCCTAGCCCAATCTCTCCATATCGTCCGGCAGCAAGTCCCTCCATCCGAAGGGCCTCCCCTGGTCCGAGGAGCCAAAACAAACCCTTAAAAAACGTCCTACGCTGTTCCCAGGCCCACCGTACAGCTCCCTCCCAGCATCCCTGTGGCTTCCTCAGGACTGTCAAGTGGCCTGCCTACCTACTGTCCCTAGAAGGGACTCCCTACAGTGCCATGCCTGCACCAATGGTGGCCATGTCGGCCAGCAGACGGTCCACGCTGCCCACACCCAGCCCCGCCGCCTCCGCCACCTCCCTCTGCACCGGCCTGGGCAGCGCCGCAAACCGCCACAGCAGGTCCCCATCTAGCGTCAGGTTCGCCGCAGGCGCCTGGTGAGGACCCCCGCCAGTACCAGCAGCAGCACCACCGCCGCCGGGCTGCCCACTGCCCCCTTGCATAGCGGCGGCGGTGGCGGCGGCAGCAACGACCGCGGGGGCGTCGGCCAGGGGCCGGCTGAAGCCACGGCCGCCCCCAAGCTCCGGCGGGATGTGCAGATGCCGGTTTCGGAAAGCGCGCGCGTTCAGGCCCGCGACCGGCACCAGCCGCCGCTGCAGCGCGGTCTGCGCAGGAGGGGCGGGCAGGAGGGCGCACCAGTCATGCACAGTCGGGGTAGTTGCAGGGGCGCGCACATAGGCAGAACACGATGGACTCCTTTTGGTGCACACTTGTATCTTTCAGTGTCCACCGCTTTGCCACCGAGAAACACCTCTCACCACTGCCGCCCCGCAACTGCAGGAACAGCAGGCAATTGCCGCCTTGCCTGTCCCCATACCTGGCACGACCTCTTGGGCACCCTGTTGCGCTCGTCACAACTTGACCAGCTACACATTCTGGGCCCCTCGACCCTCTGTTCAACGCTTCCTTTCCTGCCCCGCCTCCCTGATCTGCAGCCTGCTCTCTCTCGCACCTGCAGTGCTGTCAGGCAGGCTGCCATCTTGTCCATCCCCCACACCAGCACCACCACACCCAGACATCCATACCCACCACTCTATCAACCCCTCTCTTGTCGCACCTGCAGTGCCGTCAGGCAGGCCGCCGTTTTACCCATCCCCCACACAGGCACAACCGCACCCAGACATTCAAATCCCACTCCTCTATCAAGCCCTTCACCCTGTTTGTCACCTGCAGTGCTGTCAGGCGGGCCGCCGTT
>JAWZTI010001017.1:0-17548 GCA_039880955.1 Chlamydomonas urium | reverse complement strand
TTAACGGGGCGGATACCATGACCAACGTGTCTGACCTTGAGATGCAGCAGTGGATGAACCCGCCGAGCGGACGTGAAGCCGCTTTTTGGCCCCGGTTAAATGCCTTCTTGTTTGAGTGCTGGCTCTCTAGAGCGCTTGGTATGGCCCTTTAACCCAGGGTTGCGGTTTGGCTGTTTGAGTTCTTGATTGCGTTTGGTTCCCTTCATTTCAATTGGCCACACGTGAGCCCTTTTCGATGTTGGTACCAGGATATCCTGCCCGTTTTTGGGCAGGGGTCCTATGCGCCCTAGCGGTGCCCCCCAGGACTGTAAAACACACTACTACTACTAGCAGCAGCCATCGCTATCCGCTTCAGGCTGCGCGAACGAGTCCCTGTGGCAGGCACCCCACCGCACCTCCTCTTCTGCCGCTGCCAACGCTGCCATCACGACCGCGCGTGCAGCGGCTGCTGCGATGCTCAGTCCCGTCGAGCAAACAAGCCAGCCGCTCAAGTCTCCGCACGCTCCAGATCAGGCTGCGGGTGCAGCAGGGGGGTTATCACCAGCATCTCCTGCCTGGTTGTCCTTTGTAGCACTGCGTACTGGGTTGCCTGCTGCCGCCCCCTGCGGGGTTAACGGGGTCTTGCACCCGCAGGTTGCCTGCGCCTCGCCGGCTGCACCTGCTGATCTGGTGCCTGGCCAGGGCATGGCTCAGGGGCAGGCAGAGCAGCGCAGTGGGAATGTCTCTCCCACAGGCGCCATAGCTGCGGGGACAGGGCTTGCTGCAGCGCCGCTAGCGCCGCCTGCTGTCCAGGGCCAGTGGCATGGCTCCGGTGCGGCTGTTGCGGCTGCAGGGTGTGTGAGGCTGGGTTCAGCCGGGTCCAGCGCAACTGGCGGCAATGCTGCTGCGGCGGCAGCTTCAGCGGCGGTGTTGACGGGGAAGGACTCATGCGAGCAACATCAGGTGCATAAGCCAAGCAGGCATGGTCCGCACCTGCAGGTGCATGGCGATCTCGCGCCCCCTACAGCTGCAGCAGCCATGCATGGTGCAGCATCCCTGCCGCATGGCATGTTGCCTCAGCAGGGCAGCCAGGCAGCCATGCCTTGGCTCTTCTCCCCACGCGCGCGATACCTGGCCGGCTACCCGTTCAGCGGTGCGGGCCATGCCGTGGCGTCCGTTGCGGCCCCTAAGCTGCATGGCCGCCTGTCTGCTGCAGAGGCAGGGCATGGCAGTGGGCAGGTGGATGAAGCAAGCATGCCTGCAGCTAGTGTTGCCAGGGCCGAGGCGGCGGCAAGGGCGGCCGATGCCGCAGCTGCGGCGGTTGCTGCCGTGGCAGCGGCTGCCCAGTGTGAGTCGCGCGCACCGCATCCCATGCAGCAGGCCCAGCATCCCCGCCATCAGCAGCAGCAGCAGCAGCAGCAGGCGCAAGGCAAGCATCAGCACAGGGAGCAGGCGGCAGCTGTGGACGCCGACCGAGCGGTGCGGGAGGCGCCGCTGGCGCTGCTGGGGTCCGGAGGCTCCGCTGTGGGACCTAGCACCATGCATTACCCACAGCCTGGGGGCAGGCATGCTGCTCACACCGAGCTAGTGTGCAACGTGGCGCACATCGGTTCGCCGGTGGTATACCGCCCGCGCGGCGTGTCGGTCGTGCAGGACAACGGAGGACCGGGCGTCGCGCCTGGCGCAGCGGAGGGGAGGGCGGAGGCAGAGTGCGAGGGGAGCAGGAGCGGAGCGGACTCGCAGGACGTGCCGGCAGACCCAGGCGCTGCACGTGAGGCTGTGGCTTGCAATGCTTTGCAATTCTTTGCGAACCAGCACTGAACAACAACAGAGCAGGCCTTGCTCCATTTTCTTTTCAGTCAGTGATAGCAGCGTGTTACCAACAGATAGTGAGGCCTCAGAATGAGCCAGGTTGCCCACCATGTCGCTTGCTGGTGTTGCTGACCGTTGTCTGACTGTTGCTGGCTGCGGCGCAGGTTACAGAGCCAGCAACCAGGCATCCAGTGGCAGCAGCTTCTCGCGCGGCGGGCCCATGCGTGGCCGCGCCCTCGCTGGCCAGCAGGTGCATGCGCATACACAGTGCATGATGAGCGCTGTCCATGATCGGCAGCAGCGCAAGCATTCCCGCAAGCGCTCCCACATCCATGCCCATGCCCGTGCCCATGCCCATGCCCATGCCCAAGCGCATGGGCGTGGAGCTTCCAGCATGGCGCACCATGGCGATAACTTGAAGGCCCCCAAGGGCAGCCTGCAGCCCGCTCCGCAAGGCATCGCCCAAGGTGCCCCTGGCATTGATGCATGGGGCTCGTACGACGCATGGGCAACAGTGCATGGGCTGGGGAACCTGCATGGCATGTCGCAGAAGGCTCCCTCCTGCGTCACCCCTGCGCCGGGCACGCACCCACACTTGGTGAGGCATATGTCCAAGCAGGTGCAGGCGGTACCGTACCGCAAGGCGCCTGGAGATGGGCTTGCGGCCGTTGCTGCTGAGAAGCGCCTGGAAAAGAGGTCGAAGAAGGGCGTGCATGGCTGCCAATCCCTGCCGCCGATGGCGTTTCAAGGCTATGAGGAGCAATTGCACCACTTGGCACATCTGCTGGCGCAGGTCCCGTCTGGAGCGAGCGTTCCCCTTCCCTACCCACAGTACCCGATGCAGCCGTACCCGTCGCTGCCCTCTGCAAACCCATCCTCACACCCAGGCGTCCGCTCACACCCACACCTGGATTCGTACCCATCGGCATGGGGCCAAGATGGGGTGGGCGTCAGGGGGACGGCGGTCGCTGCCGCCCCACCTCGTGCACAGGAGGCAAGGGCAGACAAGAAGCGCCGGCTGCACCAGCATGCCTCGCAGCCGCTGCCGTCGCTGCCGCTGCTGTTGTTAGCAGCGAACCATGGCGGCGACCGCAGTGCATACCGCGGCAACCCCGACGGAGTGGCACTCGGAGCGGCGAACGATGACGGTTACCCCGCACATGCCGCCCGGCCGGCTTATGGACGTCACCCTCCGGCATGGCCTGGCGGGCCTAGCCCTTGCGCAGGCCCCGGGGTTGCAGCAGGTAGCTCCGCTGGCCTGAAGGTGCAGGCTGGGTATGTAGGTGCAGACGTAGGCGCCGGCACGGGCATGGGCACCCACCATGGCCATTCTCAGGGTGCTGCCACAGCACCCGTGGCCGGCATGCACGGGGGGGGGCATGGCCCGGACGGCATGCAGGGCCACAGCAAGTTGAAGCGGCGCAAGGCGCAGGTGGACAAGCCAGCAGCAGCAGCAGCAGCACCGCTGCAGAGCTACCCGCCGCAGCCATGTCTGGGGAAGCACTATGGCTACGAGTGCCCAGGCTGCCCAGGGTGTCGCAGGATGTGATTGGCATTCATTGAACTTGATGTTATGCTATGTTGACGTTGCAGTTGTCGATACTGTTGATGCTGGTGGTGTGCGAGCCGAGTTGCAGCAAGCATTATATTGTGACCCAAGGAAATCCTGCATTTGCGCAACGTCCATTCTTCGATTGAACAGGGAGGTTCAATTGATTCTTTGACTGCTTTTGGTGTTCGTGAACCTATTCCAAGCAGCTGCCTGCAACATTTCTGCATATTTCTGCAAAATGGTGGGTACAGCGCAGCCGATTCCGCTCTCACTGTCTCACTCATTCTTCGAGGCCCATCACGTTGCAGATAGTTCGTCTCCTCCTCGAGTGGGCACAGCTCAACAGCCCCAGATACATGCTGCGCATGTGTGCCACGCAGGCATGCTAAGCCGAGCCAGCAAATCGTTGAAAGAAACATGGCACAATGCAGCTCATCCAGAGCCGTGCAGCAGCAGCAGCCCGCCGACTGATGGCGAGGGCTGCGTGACTGCTGCATTGGCGGGTTCCGCGGGAAGCCCCGAGTCTGGAGGGGAGGCGCCACAGAGCCAGCTGCGCAAGGAGCGAACCAGGAGCAAGGCAAGGCTGGGTTGCGTGTAGCTGGCGGACACGTTGCTGCGCATGCTGCACCTGCCTGGCAGCCCTGTTGCATGTGAAGCTTCAATCACTCACCACCACCCATGCAGCACCTCACATGACCGGCAGCCAATGGCATTAACTGCAGGTACTTACAGTATGTATCCTGACTCAGCTATCCTTCTATTTCCTGTGCTTCCACAGCAGCTGGCAGCGTGGTTTGGCATTCCTGAGGGCGAGGTGCTGCTTGCCGACTTCCACTGTGCACTTCGCAAGCGCGTGCTGCTACAGGTGGGCTTGCGCTACTGATGTTAGCTGCAGCCAGGTGCAGGCACCATCTTATCAGCTGGCTGCTGGTGTTCCGGCATGCGCCCAAACATTCTGCCATCTTGCATGCAAAGATTCCGCCAGCCTTGCACAGAGCAGCAGCGTCACCTACACTGATCTGTCAATAATCCTGCCTGCCATGGCCATGCCACTGTCCTGCCGCTCAGGGGCGCCTGTTCGTATTCGACAGCTACATCTGCTTCAGCTCCAGTGTCTTTGGCTTCACAGAGCGGAAAGCTATTTCGCTAGCGGTGAGGGCACTGCTAGTAGAGTTTGGGCTGCTGACCTGCTGCTTCCGCCTTTGCTCGAAATCAGCCACTGTTCTGACCAATCTGTTTGCCCTGATTCTGGCCACTTAACGCGGTCCTCACATGCCTTGATGGTCCAGGACGTGGAATCTGTAACGAAGAAGACATACCTGAAGTTTCCCAACTCGATAGAGGTCCGAGACTGCAACGGTCAGCGTGACTTCTTTACCTCGTTCCTCACTCGTGAGAGCGCCTTCCGCTCCATTATCACGGCCTGGGCCCATGTCAGGTGTGTTAGGTGTGTAGGCAAGTGCCGTCGCGTGCTCATTCGTCCTTGTGCAACAAACTGTCCTACCAGGAACAGGGGGGTTCCTTGGTGCCTTTTGGCGTTCTACCGATTGAACACATTCTGTGCGTCTGCTTTCTTGGACACTGAACCTGCGCTCTGCTTGTGCAAAGCTGCATATTCAGGTGCAGCATCCCCTCACTCATCTTTTGACCTATTCCATCTACCCCGCACATGTGTGTACGCAGGCCAGAGCTTGCCGAGCCCTTGCTAGCTTCGTTTGGCGAGGACACTGGCCAGACGTATCGCAAGACGACAAACAGCGTCATGAACATGTTCACGGGCACCTCCTCCATCTTCTTCTGGGACGGCAGAAAGAGTGAGTGTGAAGGAGTTTGCAGGTGAAGGCTACTGCAGATGATGGTCATGCTTTGTGAGGACATGGCCTGTGAGGACACCGCCTGCCTTGCCACTTACATCCTCTTTCCCCCAGGCTATCCACACATATGCTGTATGGGCTCTGTTGACAGCGCTCCTCTAAGCCTATGGGATTATCACTGCGATTCTGACGCTGCCTCGATGCTGCTGCTGCCCCGGTACTGATGCTGCCCAAGATGCTGACTCGGATGGGATGCTGAAATCAGCATCAATGCTGCTGCCATGCCGAACGCTGCTGCAGTGCTGACGCTGCTGCAGTGCTGACGCTGCTGCAGTGCTGACGCTGCTCTTATGCTCACTCTGGATGAATGCTGAGGCTGCTCCAATGTCGACTCCCCCTCAACGCTGCCGCTTCCCCGGAACTGATGCTGCCGTGCTGTTGACTATGGCTGGATGCTGATGTCAGCATCGACTCTGCATCCATGCTGAACTCTGCTGCAATGCTGGTTCTGCTCCTGCTTTCAGAGAAGGAGCCTGCGTTGACTGAGGACCAAGACGCCGCACCCGAGGACCAGGACCATTCAAGCAGCTGCTTAGCAAATGCTGTTGTGGGGGAGGTTGAAGGGACGGTCATGCCGCGCGGCTTGTCTTTGTGCGACATGGACGGGGTGAGTAATCGGCGGCGTGATTGGTGCGGTGATTGGCACACTGCCAAGGGAGAGCCTGACCTGCACACAAGGCAACTGGGTATGTTGCAATGAAGGGCGGTGAAGGTGGTGTTGCTAGGGTGTCGCACGTTTTGCCCTGTGGCTCCCTATGGAATCTTCTTGTAGCTGTAGCTGTGGCTACCTGCAGTTGAAGTAGAGCCACACTTGTGGCCTCCGATTCCTCTGGCAGGATGCTGCAGCATCTGCAGGTCCTTAACATCTGCTTTGCGTCGCTGCCTCGCCGTGCACTGTCACCCGCCACTGTGCAGAAGCAAGAAGAGGAGGGGCATGACGAGAGCTCCGAAACCATGTGGAGCCGCATTTGCATGGAGGCGGAGCCGGTTCCTTGCCATAAGGACTCCAAGGTGCTCATGTCGACACAGCTGCCGGGCACGCTGCGTGACTTCTTTGACCTGTTCATTGCGAGCGACAGTCCGTTCTATGAGGAGGTGCTTGTTGAGCAGGGCAACAGGTGTGTGAGGCCTCACACCAGTCCACGCAGCGCCACACCACCTTTCACACAAACTCACACACAGTTGACACACCACCTTGCACGCTTTCCGTTGGTGTCAATCGCAACAGCAAGCTGCCTCATGCACTTGTGTGCTCCAGGCTTCCGTCCGCATGCCTATCCCTGTCAGCTGCATTGTTCATGGAGTCGATATACGTGGTGTTGGTTTGGAAAGATGCCAGTCATATCAGGCACCAGAGGTCATGACCGGCAAATTGCTACTGTTCATGATTGACAGCATGCAGCCATTCCCAACTCAACACATGCAGGAAGATTGACATCTCCGCTTGGAAGGCTGCAGAGCAGTTGGGGCATGTCCGAGATGTACAGTTCGGTGAGTCTGCCTATTGGGGTCGCACATGCATGCAGTACATGCAGCCCCTCCTCCTCCTGCGCGCTGCAGTACGCACTCCCTGGGCGGCCTGTGTTCCAAGAATCAGGGCTGGGTCACATCTGCAGGCTGGAAATCGGGGAGACCCTGCTGTATGGCCATAACCTGGCCCACCATAACTCGTCACCATATCCTGCCCTGAGCTGCAGGGCACGGCGAAGCCATAACCGCATATATATTGAAATCACACCTCAAAGTCAAGTTCCTGTACTTTCACATCCTTACCAACACCTGCTTCCTGCTGCCATTGCAGTTGCACCCATCAAGGGTGCCTTTTCCAGCTGGGGCGTGCCAACCACCCGCTGCTTCGTGACGCAGCGCTTCTGCCGCTACCCTAACCAGCACCTGCTGTTTGAGACGTCTCAGACGAACCTTGACATTCCATATGTAAGTAACAGTGGGGCCTTGTGTTCAGCAGAGTGAATGTAAATTTCTCTCTTTGTTTCAATAAGGGTTCTTTGAACCTTGGTTGGGATACATGCCCTTCTTGTGCACCCTGCTAACACTCATGCCCGCTGACCTGCCTGCGCTGCCCGCTCCCCGCGCCAGGGTGATTACTTTACGGTGGACATGCGCTGGGATGTGAGGGCCGACCCCAGCTGCTGCGCTGAGGACCCACGCGTGCTGCTGGAGATGCATGTGCGCACATCATTCTCGCGCACCTGCCTGTTCCGAAAGGTGCGACATTCACTCTGCCTCTCTGGACACCACTGATGTAGAGCTTGCGTGAAGGCTGTGTCTGACCAGTCAGGCACGGGCCCTTTGGGTCGTTGTGGCATCCTGCAGACTCAACAAAAGCCACAACCTACCATGGCACAATCATCGCATATATGGTCCTAGCGCGCCGCATAGGCAGTGGGGGTGTCATAAGGGCTTTTCCCTTCGCACCATGCACTGTTTTTCCGCCTGTGGTGCACCACCTGTGCACTCTGCCCTCGACTTACATGGCTGTGCCCCGCCCCTCCTCACAGGTTGTTGAGAGCGGCAGTAACAGCCAAGCAAACGGCACGCGTGTGGCCCCCCCTTTCTCACCCTGCCTGATTTGGCTGTGCCCCACCCCTCTCCACAGATCATCGAGAGTGGAGTGTACAGTCAGGCAAAGGACACATATGACTTCATCCTCGCCCAGGCCAACTTGGTGCTAAGGCGGCGGGTGACAGCGAGGAAGCAGCAGCGCGTGCAGGCTGCCCTAGCTCAAGCCAACCCGGCTTCGCCGACCCTCTTGCCGCTGTCGGCGCGCCGCTCGATGGGCCTGAGGCCTACCCTTGACCCTGGCCTGATGGGCGGCGGGATGACGCCAGAGTGTGCTACGACGCCGACGCCTGCGTCCAGGGCGAGCGTGCGACGAGGCGGGGGCTCCGCAATGCTGCCCAGCCTTGCCCCCGGGGCGGGGGGCAGCGGCACCCCTGCTGCTGCTGGCTTGAGGGGCCTCCTTAATCGCCGGTTAGCACTGGGCCCGGGCGACAAGGCGGCAGGGCGGGGGTGGGCATGGTCGGGGCAGCCGGGGGCCCTGCTGCTGACCCTGCTGCTGCTGCTCATGTGCGCAGTACAGCTGTATATGCTGTTGCTGTTGCAGCCCAGAGCAGCGAATGTGCTGCCCGAGTGGGCGAGAGATTGGGCGATGCTGCCTGGTCACTCCGCTGTTGGGCGGAGTGATGGTAACCGGTTGTCAGCTGCCTCCCATGCAAGCCCTGGCTCCGTTCACGCTGCAGCTGCAGGAGCGGCGCCTGTGCAGGCGCCACAACAGCAGGATGTTGCGGAGCTGTTGCAGGTGTTGCAGGTGTTGCAGCGCGAGCTGTCGGCGCTGCAGCAGCGTGCAGATACAGCGACCGCCCAGGTGGCATGCTTGACCAGTGCGCTGAGCAGCTGCACAGGGTCACCCACACCATCGTGAGCCTTCTGCTAGCGGGAGAAGTGAAGCCTGAGCTGAACCTCAACCTGAGGGCTAAGCCCCTTGAGGTGGGATGAGAATCATGCGGTCGAGGGGACTTTCAATAAGCAGCTTTTACAGGGGTGCCGCTCACCAAATCAGATCAGATGCACATGAGCACCCACACCGACGTGTGCGCTCAGCTGGGGTGCCCGGTAGGGGCTGCGAAGTAGCAGGGTGTCATGCCATATTATATAAGCTGAGATCGGCAGTGGAAGCAACTTTCGGCAGTCCATACACTCGTCACCCCGCAAGACATCCTGGCTTCAGTGTGATGGCAACGCTTGAAATGCTTGAATAGCTTTCGTAGCATCACAGCACTTGCTCGTGCATCCGGCACCTGCGCCATATCCTTGCCAAGCTGTAGCTGGCGCTATGCAATCTTGCCTGTTGCATTGAGTGCCACGTTGTGCCTGTTGCTGTGGTTTTAGCTTGAATCAAACGTACCACCTTGCAAAGGCCTCAGATGGGGCCAGCGCTGACCCGCTGCTCATTTGTCCGCTGGCCGCTTGGCAACAAGCTGGACAGTGTCGAGGGGAAAGCGGCAAGCCAGCTGCAGGCCTGGATGTCGCACATGACAGCCTTTTCGCAGAAGTAACGTAACCTGCCACAGGTTACCTGTGTGAGTTCAAAAACTTGAATTGATTTTCGCTTCATGGGCCAAGGGTTGGGTTAAGCGCCCATCTCTGTGTCGTTGCACCTACATGACTTGGTGCAAATGTCACATCCATGCATGTCTGGCGTGTACTACTGCTGTGCGGTATGATTTGTATGCATGTAACGCAAAGTCTTGCAGGCTATTCACAATCTCTCAGCTCGGCACGCCTATGATACTAAAAAAATGCCGAAACTCGGCCCCTTTCCACACCTGGCTATAACCGAACTCCTGTCGTTCGACAAGTGGCCGCACAGCGCAACCCCACAACACACGACCGCACAATTCAGGGCTCGCAATACGTACTAGGCTATGCCGTGGAGTTCTTCATGACGTGGGCTCCAGCGGGCGACGTTTCTTGCAGGCCCAGGTGCGTCACAACACCAGCCAGGCCACAAGAAAGACCAGCGCAATGCACGGACACATATACCAGCATTTCATGCAGCGCGGCCACGCGCTGAACATACCATGCATGCGACTAAACCCCCTGCGGCGAAAGCTGTTTCCAGCAACCCCCTTGCATGGATGGATGATGCACCGTCAGCATGCGGCGACTGCAGCGCGATGACACAGCGCAGTCTTAGTCGTGCGTCTCACGGTTGATTGTGCGTCTCCCAAGTCAGCTTTGGTGGGCGGCACCCTGACTTCAGCACTCACCTGCGGATGAGGTGGCCGCAGCTGAGGGCAGCGCATCGCACAAGCAGCACCGGCGCTGACAGGCCTGCAATCACGCTGCCCCTCCCCCGCAGACATTGATCGATTCGCTGCAGTCAGTCGGGGCATAAGCGGCCTCTCACCTCCACGTCTTCACAGCCGTGCAGCCTCCTGACCGTGGCGATGGCGACAGCGTCAGCGCCCGCGGCAGGACAGAGCGAAATCATGAATGCTATATTCGCCAATGCCGCGGTAATAGCTCTGCAGGTGGCAGAAAACATCAGCAGTGCTCCGGCCGGGGTGGCGGACGACGAGGACGACTTGGCCGGCGAGGGTGACCGCCGCAAGCGCAAACAGGACAAGCGCACCAGCTCCGGCTCCAAGGGCAGCGCAGGCAGCGGCAAGGACAAGGACAAGGATGCATGTCGCAACCAGACTGGGTACATCGGCGTGCGGCAGCGGAAGTGGGGCATGTTTGCGGCAGAGATACGCGACGGCGACAAACGCAGGTGGGCCAGGGAAGGGGAGCCTGTTGATGCTTGCCATGCTGTGGGGTCGGCTGCGTCCCGCCCTGGGATGGTAACCAAGTAAACCAGGTACTGCACCACCAGTTAGCAACAGCTGCTGCACAGCGTCTGCCCTTGGCAGCCACGCCTCGCAATAACTCACACATGCTAGCTGCTTGTACCTTTCACCCAGGTGGCTCGGATCGTTCGGCACAGGCCGAGAGGCAGGGCTGGCGTACGACGCAGCAGCCATCTCACAGAAGGGCAACAAGGCCAAGACCAACTTCCAGTATTTGGACTTTTCGAGCGTGCCCAGGCATGGTGCAGAGATGGTCGACAGTGTGCGGTGGGACCTGCTGCCCAAGGACATTGCAGAGGTGAGAGGGGATGGGCAGCTGCACCCTCAGGGCTGGTGGCCATGGGTGGGGTCGTTCCTAGCTCAGGGAGGGGTTGGGACAGCGCGGTTCACCCCATGTAAATTAGGCAACAGTCCAAATCGGTCTTGCTGTATCACAATGACGCCATTCAACCTGCGCAGCTTCGAATTGCGAGCCTGCCGGAATGGAAGCTTTTTCCCAACTACTTTCTTGTCACCCTTCTCACGTCAGCCCTTCTCAAGCCCACCCGTGCCTGTTCCCTCAGCCACATGCTCCGCGGAGATTTCCTGTGCCCACCCATCCCTGGCAAAATGCAGGGCAAAGACTTGAAGGCAGCGCCCTCCTCCCTTTCAGCCTGCGCAGCTTGGCCCCTCGGATTGTGAGCCTGCCAAAACCCCTCTTGCCACCCTTCTCATGTCAGCATTTCTCAACCGCTGTGCCTGTCCCCTCCGCCACCTGTGACACAGAGATTCCCTGTGCCCACCAACCCCGGCGGCATGCAAGGCGAAGACTTGGACGCAGCTCCCTCCTCGCGTGCCCGCTCCAGCGCGCGGGGCGTGGATCAGCAGCTCTGTGAGTCCCTGGACGCGCACGAGGGCCAGGATCAGCAGCCCTCCAAGCGCAGCCGCTCATCCAGCTACGGCGACGGCCACGACGGCGGCGCGCGGCACAGCGCCGCGAGCTACCCGCCCCGCTTCCCCCAAAGCGGCTTCGACGAGCACCACCACATGGGCCCTGCAAACTACTACTACACCGCGCCCCACGGCATGTGGCACCATGCGGCTGACGACTTGGACGAACAGGAGTATGTGGTGGCAGCGGCGGCGGCGGCGGCGGCGGCAGCGTACCCGCACCAGCACCAATACATGATGGCGCCTCCTCTGAGGATGCACGCGCATGCGGCGCCGCCGCCCTACGACATGCCGCCGTACCCGCGCGACCCGGTCGCTGCCCGCAAGCGGTCGTCTGGGGGGATCAGCGGCCCGGGTGCGGGCAGCAGCAGCAGCCCCCGGGGCGGCCTGCCGCTCGTCCCTGTCCCAGCCAAGGACATGGCCATGGGTGCCCCTGCCCACCCGTACGCTGTGCACTACCCTATGCCCTACCCTCCGCCAAAGGGCTACAGAATGGCCAGCGGGCGAGGCTGCACAGGTGCGAACGCGTGTTGGACGACTTGTGAGCAGGGGTTGAGAGAGGGGTGAGCATTGCGTCAGGCAGGTGCATGAGCGGCTGGCAAGCACATGCGCAGCAGCATGATCGACAGAAACAGCTGCTTGCTTTATAATGCTGAAGAAGGTGTGATGCCTGCAGCACAGCTGAACACTGCACTGCCCCCATGTGCTCCCTCCCATGTTCCTTTTGCCTGTAGGCAGTGACGGCGGCGCAAGGCTGCCCAGCGGCGGCGGCAGCAGGCAGCACAGTGACGCTAGGCGCACCAGCGGTGACGCCTTGGCCGGCAGCGCGGCGGCGGCACGGCGGCAGCGCCCGTCAGACGACAGCCTGCCGCTTGCGTCGCTGGAGCTGGACGGGTGCCACAACGGCACGCTTGACAGCGCGGCGCTGCACGACGCGGGGCTCGAGCCTCACTCCATGATGGTCCACTACGCGGACGTGGGGCCGTATGGAGCGTACGAGCTGCACCCCATGCACATGGCGCACCACCCGGGGCCGCGCTACCACTCTGGCCCATACCAGCCCGACCCGCACGCATCTCGCAGCAGCCAGGCCGGCGGAGACGCGATGCGCCACCACATCCCGGGGATGCCGGACTACGACGGCGGCCTGGTGCCGATGTCCGGCTTCATGCCCGGCTACCACCCACACGCCATGGCTTACGGCTACCCTCCCGTCAAGGACGAGGACGGGGAGGCGGACGGCGACGATGCGGCAGACCTGGCGGCGCGGTGGAAGGACCTGACGGCGCAGAGCCATGCGCCGGTGCCACGCCCTGTGGAGGAGATGGAGGTCATGGCGTCGCTGCAGCACATCAGCATGCCGGGAGCGGGGCCCCAAGGCCCGGGGGCGGAGCGCCGACATCCCGGCCATGCGCCGGAAGGGCATGCGGCCACGCAGCAGCAGCAGCAGCGTAGGCAGACATCGGAGGTCGGGGACTCGGCGCCGCTGGCGGACATACTGCCCATGTCTGGCACGGCGGCATCGGACCATCAGGCCTGAACAGGCACCACCCTTGGGGGGGCGGCTCAGCTGCTTGGGCTTGCAGCCGCTGATGGCTGCAATGGCTGGTGCACAGGCTCCTCTCGCCAAGTGTTCAGCATGTGCAGGTGTTCTCGTGCCACGTGAGAAGCGTTGCTGCTTGAGCCATTGGTGGGTACCATGTGCTGATTGGTTGCCCGCTGCATTCCTTTTGTACATTTTCAACATGTGGGGCTGTTGCCCCATGCAGCAGCATTTTGCCCACCTGGTCCCAGTGTAAAGTCTCTTGTGCATCATGCCAACTTCACCCAAGATTCAGGTTTGCGAGGTCACACTAGGTAGGTAGGGTTTACAACTTGCAGCCTGCTCTTGATACAGAAGCCATGCTGGCACTCAGCGTGGTCCATGGGCCCTGCACCATCCAGCAACGGCTATTTGCCATCTTCTTCCCATCTGTGACGCCCCTCCTGCAGACATGCTGAGCCGAATTCTCACACACACGCTCACTCTCAAGTGAGAAACACAGTGCAGCAAGCACAGCATCATCATTGAAGGGTATCAGAAGACTTTGCCGCTAGCTGTTATAGCAATGGGTAGGTGGGGGCTTGGATTCGCATAGCGACGCTGCAAGGTAGCATATGCTGCATATGATGATGATATGCACAGAAAGCAAGGAACACACTGGAAGAGGGGACATGGGTTCAGGAAACGGTTGAAGTGTGGAGATCTACGTTGTGCCCCACAGCTGTACCCACAGCATACACACAACACAGTTCTAGAACACAGATCTGTGTATGCACAGTCACTTGGTTGAACACGCTGTGTATGCACAGTTACTAGATTGAATGCATGTACACTGACTCGAGCCCCTGTGCCCTGCCCAGCTCAAATCAAGCATTCGTGCATCATCATCCGCAGCTTCTTCTCAGCTCAAAACCCATGCCCACTAGGGTTCCGCCTTTCCTCCGGTGTGGGGCCAGCCCAGCTGCAGATCACACCCTTTTGCAATTGGTGCCGACGCAGGCAGCTCTTATCTTTCGTTTAGGGCTCATCTACAGCTGTCCCGGGCAACTCCACAGCAGCTGAGTGGCTTGCCTCGTAATCCTCCCCACGCCTGCCGCTGCGGCTGTTGATCCACTGCAAAGGCCCGTTCGGGTTTGCGGGCAGCGGGGGCTTGACTTCCATTCCCAGCTCCCTGACAGCAGCCATCTTGAGCTCAGCTCGCTGCTCGATCTCCTGGAACACCTGCGGTCAACAAGGCAGCGTATGCATTTGAAGATTGAGCGGGTGAAAAAACACGGAATCGCTGTGCGACAGCTGTGCACAGGCAGGTCAGT
This sequence comes from Chlamydomonas urium, assembly GCA_039880955.1. Classification (NCBI taxonomy): domain Eukaryota; kingdom Viridiplantae; phylum Chlorophyta; class Chlorophyceae; order Chlamydomonadales; family Chlamydomonadaceae; genus Chlamydomonas; species Chlamydomonas urium. The sequence goes on along the minus strand of JAWZTI010001017.1, from coordinate 3,173 downwards.
TGGCAACTTCACTGTCCCTCTAACTGGCAGCTTGACTGTCCCTCTAACTGGCTGCTGGACTGGCCTCGCAACCGCCCCTCAAAAGGCCGAAAGCCAATCATACTTTGGAAGTTGGCTTACCCCCAGCTGACTGCAAAACTGACCACCCAACTGGCCCCTTACTAGAGACCCAGACGGGGCTCAGCCCTTGACCCCCTGCACTCTAGAACCCTACAACCCCTTATCCACTGACCTGGTATGCCTTGGGCCACAGCAGACGCTGAAAGGCGGCATAGGTGAAATCTGGCAGCAGCGCCAATGAGGGTGCCAGCAGCACGCCCGACAACCAGAACTGGGGGGATGTATAGATGCGGGACGCGATCGCCGCCATGTTGGCGACGCCCTCCACCGGGTACGTGATCCAGATCAGGCCGTACAGGTAGTAAAAAAGGAAAAGCGTGAGGATTGAAGCGAGGCTCATGAAGATCATGGGCCACGTCCAGTGGCGGGTGCGCATGGCAAGCTTGACGTTGATGGTGATGACGAGGGCCATGTATATGGTGCAGCCGATCTCGACCCAGTCCGCTGACGTGGCATTGCGGTCAGGCGTGGCCATGGAGTACCTACAGAGGCATAAGCATTGGTTTGCGAAGTAGTAGCTTCAAAGAAAGAAAGAAATACGCCCTGAGGCGTGGATTAAGGACACCCTCTCAAGGCAAAAGGCTGCGGCTGGTACAGTTGTACAATCCATGAGCTCATGGACTGCACAACTGTCTCAAGACCTCTACCTCCACTTACTTGTTGAATGCAGGTTGTGTGTGGCTTGCTTGCAAAACAATCAAGCAAGATTCGAAGCAGGGCCAAGGGGACCCCTGGACTTACATCGGCACAAAGTAGATCGCCATGCCATGCCACACACCCTGCAGGAGGTACAGCGCCTGGTCCACCAGGAACGGGCGCCTGCCGTACCGCATCGTCTCGCGGTACAGCGCCGGATTATGCAGCACGATGGAGGGCGAGACGTCCTGCTCCAGCACGGCGTAGGCCACCACCACGTACGAGGACCAGAGGACGTTGATGCTGGCGATTAGGCCACTGGTGTACAGTGGCTACGCAAAGTGTGGGGAGATGTGGGGGAGGTGTGGGGCCAGAGGTATGTGCATACTGTACTGCACTGCACAGGAAACGAGGCTGTGTGCAAACCAGTGGAGAAACGCAGGTTGTTCTGCCGCTGCGCAACCCCCCTTGGCCTGCGAAAGACACCAGCACTGTCCATCCTTCCCTTTCTGTGAGAGCCTAACCCCTACCTGACAGGAGTAGGCGGTGACGAATGCGTACAGGATGAAGGTGATGGTCATTGCGAAGTTCTTGTAGAACGAGTACTGCACTGCCTCAGCGTTCCGCTTGCAGCAGGTGCGGCCGTGCACCAGCAGCAAGCGCGCCAGGTACCTGGGCGGTGGAGGTGTGGAGGTGCGGATGTGTGAACAAGTGCGGGGGGTGAGTTTGATGACTTTGCCAGTCCCTGCAGTAGTGTTGGCTTGTAACCTTGATGGAGAACTGCAAGGGTGCATATGGGCCCCACTCAGATCTTCGAGTTGTGTGTTTTGGAATAGTATGTTCATTAGGGTAGAACTCACTACCACATGGTACATCATCCATGAATGGTTGGCAGGCGAGCCTGCGCCTGCACCCCACCCGCGCACCTGAACTGTGCGAAGGAGAAGTCAGACGCCATGACCGCCGCCCTGCCCTCGCGGCCACTGATGCCGCACCCAATGTGCGCCGCCTGTCCAAAGAAAAGCAGGGGGGAAACAAGCAAGACGCGTGCGTCAGTACCTGTTTGCTAGCCCTCCCTTTGCAGCAGGCTTTGTCTGATTGTTTGTTGCGCAGCGAAGCGGCCTGTCAGATGGCCGCCCTCAGCTGCCTCACACCTTCCTGAACAGACAGGAGGAAGCCCTGAGGCCACCTGACCCCACGTCACCGCTGCTGCAGCGCAACAACTGTCAACCAGCCCACCGGCCTGCAAGAGTGATGTCGCCAACCTGGGAACTGGATTGCCATGACAGCTGCAAAGCTGCTTGATGGTGCAACATGAAAGTTGACAGCAGTATGGAAGCAGACCGTGGACTAGAGACGTGTGCAGAGGAGTGCATCCAGCATGGCCTTGGATCAAGTCTTGAGCCTTGCCTTTGTTGCTACCCAGGGAGCTCACCCTGATCTGTCCACTGAGATGCGCTGTCGCACCCCCCACCTTGGTAAATCTGTGCTTGCCGGAAAGCAGGCAGCAGCAGCACACTCTCACCTGGATCATGCCCACGTCGTTGGCGCCGTCTCCGATGCCCAGTGTGATGGCGCCCAACTTTGCCCTCACCAGCTTCGTGATGTTGGCTTTCTGCACAGGGCAAGCGTGGAAGCATAGCAGGAGGCAGAGCAGCACAGCGAGCACGCTTTACTTGGTGGTTCCTTCTTGGGGGGCGGGGGAAGCGGCTGGCCCCTGGACGGAATTGAGGGGATCGGTTGACAGCGATCACCTCTGCGCTGCATGGTTTGCTGGGAGGAATTTTCCACCGAGGAGGTCTGTACAAAGGGTTCCCGCATCTGGCCCACGAATCGGGCTCAGCAGCAGCAGCAACAGCAGCAGCAGCAGCAGCAGCAGCAGCAGCCGCACCTGCATGGGTGACACGCGGCAGAACACGACGCTGCGGCACGTGCTGCACATGCGCACAAACTTGCTGTGCAGCTCAGGGCGCAGCACCACGCCCAGCGCGGCGCCCTCAACGACCAGGCCCACATTTGGCCGTCCGTACTGCAGCGTCGTCACCGTCACCTCGCCCTCCACCTCGTCCAGCTTGCGCTGCAGCACCTGCACACACACGCACGTGCCAGCGAGGGGGTGGAGGGGTTGGAAACCTCCTTGGTGTTGGTGCGACGTGAAACAAGGTGCCATATGACAGGTCGTAGGCATGATCGCAGCTGCAGGCCTCCTGAAGACGCAGCAGCTTACAACCCAGACCTTCTCTCGAGGTCCCCCCTGCACAGCAGGCGCAGGTTGAGTGCCAGCCCTGGACGCCGGCGTGCAACGCTGCTCTTTCACCTTCTTCTTGTCCTACTCCTTTCATCGCCTGCCCCACAGTCACGAAGGATCTGCACCCCTCTGCCCCTGGAAACCCGCTGTCTCCCTGCCTCCCTGCCTT
>JAWZTI010001015.1:0-17558 GCA_039880955.1 Chlamydomonas urium | reverse complement strand
CTGGTCTTGCACTCGCCTGGCACTGGTCCTGCACTCGCCCCTGTCACTGGTCCTGCACGCGCCCCTGGCACTGCTCTTGCACTTGTCCCTCAGGGAAACTGCTCTCGTCCCTGCCCCTGTCAGTGCCTTCAACTCACCAGCGTTTTGCCTGTGCCCCTTTCGCCGAGCAGCAGAACCGCAGCGGTGCAGCCCTCCTCCTGCACCACCCGGCTCATCGTCGCCACCAAGGTGTCATGCGCCGCTTGCAGCGACGGCCGCAGGGGCAGCGCCCAAGAGGCGGGTGCAGGAGGGGGCGCACGGGAGAAGCAGGAGGCTGTGCGGGGGGCTGGGTAGGGAAGCGAGGGGGCTGCGTTGCCGCTGCGGCTCAGCAGGCGAGAGCGCAGGAGGTCTGCCGCATTGAAGGGCTGGCATGCAGCCGTAATGGGCGGCATGCTGCTGCCTGAGCTTGCAGTGACAGCTGTGACAGTGGTGGGTGCTGTTGCCAGTGGCAGCTGTTGCTGCTGTGCTGGTCGTGTGGAGGGTGACGCAGTGGGGTGCATGCTCGTGCCCGCTGCAGGGCATGGCGACATATCCATAGGACTGGGAGGCGCCTCAGGTCCCATGCGCACCGCCTTGGCAGCCGGCGTCCTAGCCGACACATGGGCACTTGCCACCCCTGCTGCTGCTGCTGCTGCTGCTGCTGCTGTAGGAAGTTGCGATTGCCCAGTTGCTGCTGCGCCACAAGCCTTCGCAGCACCCATGCTGCCCACTGCGCTAGTGCGTGTGGAGCGTGTCGTACCACGCGCCTGCTGCTTCGGTGCTGGCGCTGGGCTGACGTCCATGGCATCCAGCATCTCAACAACGTCATCGCCCTCCGACTCGGCCTGCTGCCGTGCTGCCACCTTGCGTGCTGGGACAGAAGTGGAAGGCGCATCTGCCCTGGCTGCGGCTGACCGCGTGGACGCACGCATGGCGTTGACGCCACTTCACTAAAGGCGCTGCTTCCCCTTGAGCTCGCCAGAGAAAAGAGGACGAGCACTGTCAGGAATGAGGATGTAGACGCGGGTGATGCTGCGCTAGGTTGGGTCTTTATGGACATGGCGTGAGCTGTTTCAGCTCAAACTACAAATTTCACACATCAACGAAAATGTGGGCTGTGGTGCGTGCATGGCTCTGTCGATTGAAGCATCGCCGCGCTCCCATGCATGCCGCCACCGTGATTCTGCTCCCGGGATGCTCGGGCGCGGTGCTGCCTCCAGTGGGTGAAGCATGCTTCAGTCCTGCTGGGCGGGCAGCTGCTGCTTTCAACCCACATCACCAACAGCAACGGCAGGCACAGCAGAATTGGGAAGATGAGGCAGCGGAGCAGCAGCAGCAGCAGGAGCAGGAGCGGTGTCGGCAGAAGGAGCCTGAGCCACAGGGGCATGATCATCAGGCACCGCACCATGCACAGCATCAGGCACAGCAGCCTCATCAGGACGAGCCGACAACGGATCATCAGCAGCAGGAGGGGCCAGAGGTAGCGCTGCATGCAGGTCAGAGGAAAAACTCAAAAGGCAAGAAGCGCCGCCACGCTGATCTGACGCCAGAAGCGCTGCAGGCGAAGTTCCCGGGCAATGCCCGACACTACCGGGTGCTGGCACTCATGCAGTCCGCACTGGAAGCGTATGAGCGCTGGGTGCAGGCCTGCATGCAGGGCCCGCAAGGGGGCCTGCCGTGGTGCAGTGTGCAGCAGGAACGGCATAGCCAGCAGCAGCAGCGGCAGCAGCAGCAGCAGCAGGCGGGGCAGCAGCAGCAACAGCAACAGCAGCAGAAGCTGCAAGCAGAGATACAGGGGCAGCAGCTGCAGGGCAAGCAGGATGGCCAGCAGGAGCGGCAGCAGCAGCAATGGCAACAACAGGGGCAGCAGCAGCAGCAGCAGCAGCAACGGCAACAACAGGAGCAGCTACAGGAGGGGGCACCGTCGTGTAGCGGAGGGGCATGGCAAGGACAAGCATGTGATTGGGACTCCAGAAGACTCGACCAGCTGAGCACCGTTGATTGGCCCAGCCTATACGCCATGCGGTACACTCTGAAGCCCAAGGTGTGGCTACCGGGCAGCTGTCCTGAGCACTGCCACACACCCTGGCGTGGGGGGCGGCGGCAGGTTGCTGGCGAGGGTTTGGGCGCTGGAAGTGGTGACCCCATGATGCCACCAGCTTCCACCTGGCCCCTTGTGGCTACCGCTGTCAGCTGTCCACCCTTGCCTGGTGCGACACCCTGTGCCATGTCTCTTGACGCGTGCCCATCGGCCGAGGCACTGCCGCAAGCACTGCAACACATGCCTCTGCCTGAGTGTCAGCTGATAGCAGCAGCAACAGCTGCAGGCGCAGCAGGAGGAACAGCGACAGCTGCTGCGGCAGCCACAGCAGCAGGGGCAGCCATGACAGCAGCAGCAACAGCAGCGGGGACAGGGATGGCGGCAGAGGCCTCAGGGGCGGTGCAGGCAGCAGTGAGGGCGGTAGCAGGAATGGCAGCCGCAGGGAAGGCAACAGCAGGGAAGGCAACAGCAGGGAAGGCAACAGGAGGGAAGGCAACAGCAGGGAAGGCAACAGGAGAGAAGGCAACAGCAGGGAAGGCAACAGCAGGGAAGGCCCCCGTCTGCATGAAACTGTTTGGCACTCTGGTGAGCAACCCACACGGCAGTGAGATCTGGGCCACGTGCACAGTCGGAGCTGCAACCGCCTCTCAACTTGAATTCGAACTTGGCTGTCAAGCTGAACGCATGGCACCGGGCGCACGCTTTGAACTGCCTGCGCCTGGCGGCTGTGCTGCAGTGCATGGGGCAGCACAGGGTGGCAGCTCTGCGGTCAGAGGTGCGGGGCATCAGTGCAGCCATGGAGGCACCTGGGGAGGCACCAGGGAAGGTGCAGCGGGAGGCGCAGAGCGAGGCGCAGCGGCAGGCACAGCAAGAGGCGGCAACGGCACGTACAGCGGCACGGCTCTGCCCGCTCCAGCTGCCAGGTCAGCCATTGCTGATGCTGCTGCTGACAGTGCGGACCACACCCTTGCCGCCAGTGCCGCCGCCAATGCCCACGGCGCTGCAGCCCTGAGCGTCAACTTCAATTCCGGCGCGGTGGTAGCTGCCAAAGCCGCCGCTGATGCCGTTGACGCTGCAGCCACCAACTGCAATGCAGGCGCTGACGCAGCTGCCGGTGCCACCGTCGACGTCCTTGGCACCGCAGCCCTCGGCGCCGCAACGACCAACTTGGATGCCGGCAGTGTCGTACCTGCCGATGCCATCGCTGATGCTGTCAGCGCTGCAGCCCTTGGCACCAGCGGTGATGCCAGCGACAGCGTAGCCGGCAATAGCGCCAACGCGGACGCGAGCTGCGGCCGGTACAGCTGGCCGGCCGATGGGCGGTTACTGCAGGTACTGCTGCCCCCAGGCAGTACGTACCTCATGTCGCACGGCGTCGGCACCCTCGGCCCTCTGCTGGCGGCCGGCAGGCGCTTTGACCTGATCATCATGGATCCACCCTGGTGAGCGCTCAGCTCTTGAAGCCAATCAGGCCTGGGAAAGGCACTGTACAAGGCGTGTAGGGTTTCCACTGTTCCGAGGGGCAGGGCAGGGGTTGTGGGCAATCGAGGGTGCAGAGCAAGAGCAGGAGCAAGTACCAGGCCCTCGCTTCGGTCGTATGCCCTGTCAAGCCCCATACTACTCATACACAACAGGCATCACAGGCACAAGGCTGCAGGCTTCAGTCAAGACACGTCTCTTTGCCTATGCTGGTGTCAAGACACATCCCCTTGCATGTGCTGGTTTCCGTGGCTGCCCAGATGTCACATTTTAAATATCAATTCTGAATGGTGTGGGTTTATCCTTTTTGCATGGTCGCAGGGAGAACGCAAGCGCCAAGCGCAGCAAGAGATATGAGACAATGCCGTCGCGGGAGCTGCTGCGACTGCCCCTGCCTCAGCTGCTGAGTCAGGTGAGCACCCTGCCTCAGTTGCTGATCAGGTGAGCAGCCTGTCCTGGCTGCGGAGTCAGAACTGACCCCCTGTCTCCCCCACGGCAGGAATAGGCTTCCACCTCCTAGCGTATTTGCATGCCTTGTTTGAATTCAGGAAAGCAAGAATAAGTTGCTTCCTGCTGCCCTGCAGCAAGGCCTGGTGGCCATGTGGGTGACCAACCGTGAGCGCATCCACCGCTTCCTGGAGCAGGAGCTGCTCCCACACTGGGGCCTCTCACTTTTCCGCACCTGGCTGTGGGTCAAGGTGAGTTGCTGCAGCGGAAGTGGCTTACCGACAGAGATGACGTTCATGGGCTGGGGCTGGGGTGGCCACATATGGGGGGCCCCTCAATGGGGGGCACGCATGTGCGCGAGAGGAGGAGGTCGATTGGCAGTGATCCAATCGCGTTGCTGAACAGTGACTACAGGGGTTCAGTGACCCAGTAACTACGGCAGTGTCTCAGTGACCCTGGTGTTGCTGCGGCAGCCTTGGCAGGCTTCAGCACAGGTGCCAGCCTGCGTCAGGTGCTTGTAGATCATTTGACATTGTTCAACTGGCCCTGTGGGATGTTTCCCCATGCAGGTGGACAGGGGCTCAGGGCAGCCGCTCATACCCTTGACCAACATGCACCGCCACTGCTATGAGCACTTGCTGCTGCTGATGCTCAGCGGAACGCCAGCAGCAGCCACAGCAGCAGGCAGAGCAGCAGCAGGGGCAGAGGCAGAAGCAGAGGCAGAAGCAGAAGCAGCAGAAGGAGCGGCAGGCAACGCAGCAGGAGCAACAGTAGCGGCAGCAGCAGCACAATATAGTGCTCCATTAGCCAGCGCTGGTGACGATTCAGTCTGGTCGTGTCTGCCTGCTGATGGCTTCACACTCTTCTGCACCCCAGGCTGTCACTCGCGCAAGCCGTTCCTGCAGCCCTTGCTGCAACAGCTGCTGTCAAGGCAGGGCCATGCAGCCCACACAGGCCATGCAGGCCATGCAGGACATGTTGACCTTGTAGGCCATGCGCAGGCAAGCAGCAGCACACAGGACAATCACGCTCAGGCATCAACAGCGCCCATGACAGCATTTCTGCACGCAGCGCCGGCTGTTGTGCACGTGGCCACCGCGCCAGCAGTTACCATGACTCCCAGCTGGAGTGCTGCTGCCGCTGAGGTGCTTGATCAAGATGTGCGCCGCCATTGTCCTTTGGCGGTCATGCACGACGCTAGTCAGCCCCAAGCCGCCAGCAACGCGAGCATTCTGGATTGTCGGGGTCAGGGTCATGATCAGCTAGGCCAGCTGGCCTGCCAGGATCAACTAGGCTGGCCTGGTCAGCTACGTCAGCTGGCCTGCCTGGAGCTGTTTGCCAGGGAGCTGCATGAGGGCTGGACGTCCTGGGGCAACGAGGCACTGCTGCTGCAGCCACAGCGGGTGCTGGCACATGCGCCGCATGAATAGTTTGGGGAACCCTGGGGGCCAACACAGGTTGCGATGATGAGCAAGTGCATGGGGTCCCACACCACAGGCTGCGCAGTGCATGTACATGCGCATGCGCTGAGCGTGGGGATTCCACACCACTGACTTTTTCTGGTGGAAGCCATGTTCAGCAATAGCATGGGGTTCCCCACCACTTGTACAGGCTGTGGCTTGTGTTGGCTTGTTTGGCTGGCTGGGCGCTGCTTGCACTCAAGTGCAAGCTTGTGAGAGTGCTCCTGTCAGGCTGATTCAGTAGATTCAGCTGACGACCCCGGGGTGTAAGGGCCCCCCAGCTGCAGCTTGCACAGTGCTGTGATGCGTTAAACGCAATATTGTGTCATGACGTCAGCATGTGTACACAGGGCTTTGCTCCCGGACATAGCGCAACTGACTGGACGGATTTTGGCTTTCTGCTGCTGCTGCTGCCGCTGTGCAAATGTTGGCTCCCGGTTGGGCCAGCAGGTTTCAGCAGCTGCCAGCAGTGGCAGTGGCAGTGGCCACCTAGGCCTACCATTGCGTAGCTGCTGGCTGCTGCTGAGTTGAGTCAGCATGAGTCAGTCACGTCCTGGCAGCATGCTCGGCCCAATCACTGGAAGCAGCATGAACATGTATGCTATTTACAACTACTGCTGGATAGATGGATGCTCCACGGGGGAAGGCAGGCGGCGAGCTGGGCGACCTTTGGAGACCACGTCGGTGCGACAAGCTTGCGAACTTGCTCAGACGGGGCTGTGCTGAAGTGGCCGCCTACTTGCGCATGTGTCCTGCAGCGCGGCAGTATAGCCATGACTGAACCCAGTGCACAATACCATTCACCACAGCTCTGCCGACTTGTCTGCATCCTTTCCCTGTCCAACGCAAGCGGCGCTGGTGCTCCTGGTCAGTTCGGCACTCACCCGCACTTGCCACCAGCCGACCCTACGCCCCGAGAGTTCACAGCGGTCACCTGCAAGCAGCATTGCGTGCCTCCCTGCACAGGTCAAACGCGCTGCCAGCACGCGACGGCCTGAGCCGTCCCAGTTCGTCAAGCCTCCGCGCGGCTTTCACCGCACCTGCTTCTTCCCGCCCCGTCTAACCAACTCCTTTGCAACGCTGCAACCAAAGGTTGCACCACGGCCCAGTAGCCATGAAGTTTTGCAAGGTGCGAGCTCCTTGTGGCACCGAGTGATGACTGAAGCTCGCCCGCCAAAATTTCAGTAGTCAGCTGCCATAGCCAAGTACACAGCGACACTGCAGGGCGACGCGGGATTGAAGATGGAATCGGACGTTGCCCATTGCGTAGCCATTGGTTGCTGCAACATGACAAACGCCTCGCTGCCCCCCGCAGGTGCTCAGCACCCAAGCCGCCAGCGTGCTGCCAGGCGGCCTGCAAACGCTGTTCCCTTACAAGGCGTTCAAGAAGTGCATCACTACCTGGGCCGAGCAGTGCGACAGCATATGTGCACCTGGAAGCCACAGTCATGGGCAGAACAATGATGCAGCTGACGCTGCTCAGCTGCAGAGGCAGCAGCAGCTGGCAGCATGTCAGCGAGAGCTGCTGCGTATGCTGAGCGCAGAGCTGCAGCGCCTGAACAACACCCTCATTGAGCGTGAGGAGCTGCTGGTGATGTCTTGGCAGGTGCTGGAGGAGGCAGCACACGCCATGCAGCCACAGTCTCAGCAGCCCTCAGTGGACCACCAGCACCTGCAGGACCTGCTGCAGCTGCTTGTCAACTTCCACGGCGACGCCGTCATGCTGCTCAACTGGAGCCACGTCAATTTCAGCGCTGTGGTCAAGGCGCTGAAGAAGTTTGACAAGCGCACAGGCAGCTGCCTGCGCACGCCACTTGTGCAGCGCATTGTGTGTCAGGTCAGTTGCGGACATCGTTGCATATAGCAGTGCACGCTCTTTGAGGCACATCTGCGCATGCGCCCTGATACCAACTACTGCGGCGTCATGCGGCGGCCGTCAAAGCATGTATGCTGCATGTGAACATGCAGCACAGTGTTGTGCTTGCCAGCGCAAGTCTGCCATGATGTAGTTGTGCGCACGGTGCTGACTCATGCCTGCCCTGTGCAACCTTGCCTGCACAGCCATTCTGCTGCACAGAGACCATCACACAGCTGACGCATCGTGCGGAGCAACAGATTGAGCACATGACGGCGCTTATGCGCATGCAGCAGACACAGCGCGCCATGCTTGAGGCTGGTCACCCCACAGCCAGTGCTGCGAGCAACGCTCCTGCCTCGCCAGCCAGCTTGACCGACTTAAACGAGCACCTGATGCAGGAAGACGGGGCCGTTGCACCAGCAGTGCCAGCAGCAGCCAGCAGCGGCGGCCTTATGCTTCAGCAGGGTAGTGATGGCAGCGCAGGCCCCCTCAACGGCTGGCAGGATGCCATGGCCGTGCAGTCAGATGATTCATCGTCAGACGACATGCAGGTGGACAGTGCCCAGCGCCACAGCGCACTGGTACTTGGACACAGTCTGGCCTCAAGTGGAGACCAGCAGATGGCTTTGTGTGCAGATATGTCCAGGTGCGAGGCCTGTCCTTGCTGGGGCCGTGGGGGCAGCCTGCTGTTGGGTTGTAAACAGCCTGGCAATCCCGCACGCATCAGAAGTGAGAGAAGTGTGCCTGCAGGCCTGGGCGTGAGGGAGGCACAGTGCATGCAGCCGCCGCCAGGCGCTCCATGCAGCCACCAGCCTGAACTGAAGCGGACAGTGGGATGTGAGGTGTGGGGTGTGAGCATCATCATGATCCGTCTTGATTGATCACTTAAGGCGGCAAGCTGTAGGACAAGCCGCTGAGGCTTACTCCTTTGTGACCGCTGTCCAAACTGCTGCAGGCGCTTTGAAGCGGCACTCAACGCTTGGCAGGACCTGGCCTGCACCGCCTCCACCCCCTCCACCATGCTGCCCCGCTTCCCGGCACCACGTGCCGTCAGCGCTTACGCCACTCACGCCGCATCCCCCACCAGCCGCGCCGCTGCAAACGCCGGTCCCTTGGCTGCCAAGACCTACAGCAGCAAGAGCAGGGCTGCCATCAGCACCATGTCTTAAGCAAGCAGCCTGGCTCGGCTGGCTGAGCGCTCAGGTTGATGAACTTTGACTCGTCAAGGTACCTTGACTCAAATACGCAATGACCACCCACATTGTGGGTGCTCAGCATGAGGGCGAGGGCTTTACACTGGCGCACAGAGCTGTATTCACACGTGCCTGTATGTGCACGTCAGCGATCGTGGGTCAGGGTGGTCCATGCCCAGCAACCATCCCAGGTGTTGATAGTGCGGCACCTCCAGCCATTGCTTCCTCATCGACCCCTCCGGGCCAGTGCTGGTGTTCCTGGGGTCTTGGTGTGTAGTACAGAGTTAAAAATATTGGAATCAATTGATTGCAAGTGTGAGGGAAAATGAGGCAATGCAATTTTGCCAAAAGGGATGGCACGATCAGGTGCATGAAACCCTTACTTACACACAGGCTGAAAACCCAAGCACATGCAAACTTCAGAGTGGTCCTGTGCTGGGTGCTCCTTGCGCAAGCACAGGCTGGCTTTTGTGCACCTGCATGTCGTTTGACAGTATCAAGTAGATCAGCTTGATAGGAAAGCTTAGAAAGCTATTGTGCACCTTCCGTTTGACGCACGCACATCGTGCACACTGTACATGCGCTCAGGACCTACCACGCCTTTGTGATGCACACTTGAGGCTGAAGCACTTGTCAGGGCTGATTGATGACCTCACTACCAATCTTCTCGACTTGATCATGGTGGCCTGGATGGCCTGGTCACCAGCCTCTCGCTCCCCTTTTATTGTGAGTGCTGCTGCAGACGCTTCTACGTCGCCTCAGCAGGCTCTTTTAGGTCCACGTTCACACCTATGCCGTTTGCTAGCTTGGCTAGGCTAGTGTGAGGCTGCAATGCATCTCTTGATGACCCCAGCTTTCATTAGGCAGGATCTCTCCTCTTACTTCCCTGTTTACAGCTTAGCTGCTGTATGCCGTTGGCATTCATCACGTTCTGCCTGTGAGCTCGCCCAGCATGCGTCTTCCCTTGCTTTGCACTTGTCTTCCATTTCCCCAATGCAAGCACAGCTGTGCACAGTGGTGTTTGCAGCAGCATTGGCGCCAAATCCAAGTGTGTGCATCATGTGATGCAATGAACCCACCTGTGTGCTTGGTTCAAAAATCTCTGTGCAAAAATCCCTGCCTCCATTGCTGTTGTTGCCGCTACTGGTTTTCAAAATGTTATCGTTAAGCACTGCATGTGCAGCAATGTGTGCAATGCAAAGCGACTCACAGTGGCTTCAGTGCACGTGCTCGGTGTAATTCGCGCCAATCCACACACACGAAATCTCGGTCGAGTGCCAGCCCAGCAGGATTCCTAGGACTCCTGGCCAGGATATTCCCAAGAACCTGAACTACCCTGGCCCAAATGACACTAAGGCAGAAAGTCATCAGGTGATTGGGGTCTTTACCGATTCAGCCTATAAAGAAACATGATAAGATGAGTACTGGCGAGTGTGTGTTCACTGCACACTGTTTACACATGCTGACGGGGCAATGTGAGCCATAAAAACCGGCGCTGTGCGGATGCAAGCTGGGCATGTAGCAAGGTACCTCCATAGCTATAGGACAAGTGACGTACGAGCACAAAGTAGCAGCCGTTGGTTGTCAAGAAAGCACCCAACGCTTTGGGCATCTCGCAGCCTGGGAGTCCCAGGGATCCCTTCAAAGCGGCCCTAAAATGCAGCAACGTTGCCAGAGCAGATCACGCAAAGCACGTTTTTGTTCAACGAGGATCAAAATTGAAAGCAATGCAATGTTCGTGGCATTGTCACGATGCGTGACAACAAGATGATGTGCAGATGTGTGGCAGGGTGCAGACTTGGCGTCGTAAGCAGAGGCTTAAGATTCAGCCTCACAGCAGCGAAGCTAGATGCATGAAGGCAACAACAGCAAGGCGGGCAACAGGCAAGTCCCAGGGACTGCAAATCGCAACATGAAAAGTGACCACTAGGACTAGCGTGCTCCCTCGGTCACTAACTATAAGCAAAGGCAATCAAGTTCCTTCATGTGTTGTGTTGCGTGTGACGTGCGCCTTGAGGGTGCAGCTAGCGCGCCCATCAATCGGGTTTAGGCGCCATGCCTGAGTTTTGTCGAGGTAGGCAACCATGGTACTACCTGGTCAGTAACTGTGGCATAGGAATGGCTTCAGAGGAAAGGCAACCAGTCAGGCAGAACGTCAGGAAGGCATGGTCTTATGAGTGCTGGTGTGCAGGCAGGCTTGGGTCAGCAGAAAGGACACAAACAAGTGGGTGTGGCAGGACACCCGAGCTTGCCTTGGCAAGCCTCAATTAGGCTGCCACCGTTGCAGTTTGAGCAACGGCGCCACTTCAAACGGAATGGATCATGGATAACGGTGCAGCTGATGATATGATGAGTTGTTAGGTGGTAACATGGTGCAAGGCGTCAAAAGCAAGCCAGGCGTTTGGGGCCAGGCCAGCTCGTACAACCAGCAGGCCGCATATGTGGGAAGGTGACGTAATTGAAAGCGTAATCGCAAATGCAATTATGTGGGATAGGGTCATAAGAAGTGCCAAACGCTCCAGCAGATGAAGCGTCCACCTATAAGCGGAATCTGCCGCAACGCTGTCTGGGATTACCACCATGAGGCTGCTAGCAGGGCCCTGCTCAGGCCTGCTGGTCTGATGGAGCACACTCTTTTTGCCGGCAGCTGCCCAGGGGGGGCGAAGGCATAACCGGCATACCAAACGCCTGGGGCGGGCGCCACGTCCAGACAACCCAGTGGGCTAAACTGGTGTTGACAGCCGAAATGCACAACAACGCAGCCTAGCGGTAAATGCTGGTGTTGGCAGCTCTGCAATAGGTTCAAACAGCTTATGCAGCCTAGGCATCGTCCAGCGCTGACAGCTGCATGTCCTGACAGCTGAGGCAGGACACAAGTGTGTGCGCGTGATCAGACAGACCGGAGGAGCGAGCACCACTGGAGCGCTCAGAGCCGGTGCACTTGGCCTCCACTGCTAGAGGTGCAGACAGGGGCGCCTCAGGCAGGCAAAACACGCTGCGGCGCCCTGCCATGTTTGACAGGCTGGGCAGCGGGGCAGATTCTGCTCAGGATGGTGGATGGGGTGGACGCATCGTTGGTGAGCTTGCCCCAGGTGTCCAAAGCAGCCCAGATGCGCCTGTGTACGTGGGTCAAGGCAGGCACAAGGCAAAGTCGGCAAATCTTGAGAGTGTTGAAGCTCTTGCCACCAATCGATGCTCATGCCACCATTCAAAGCATTGCAGTAACAGCTGGCGGGAGCATGAGGCGCAGCGGCTGCGACAGGGCTGGCCCAGGCAGCGTGCGATATGCCATGCTGGCGGCTAGCAGGAGCAGGAGCAGGAGCGCTCCCACCAGCTACCTACCTTGACATGCCCAGGCATACAACCAGAGGATTGGCAGCGGGGCCAGGCCAGCCCTTGGGGTCTGAGCACCAGCAGGAACTTCATGCACCGGTGTGCTCTGAGCCTGCAAGCCGGCCTTCTGTGGGTGCTGCTTAATAAATGCCTTGCCATGCAGCTGGGCATCGTCCTCACACTCATCATACTCATCATCATCATAGTAGTCGATGTCGTCATACAGCTGCAGCAGCTCCTCAGACATGTGCATGGAACCGACCTCAGCAGCATCATGATCAGCAGCGTCCCCACCCGTACAGTCAGCACTGGTGCAAGCACCAGCGCAAGCAGCGGTTGGAGCGATTGCAAATGGCTGTCCAGATCGTCCAGCTGGAACAGGCGGAACAGTTGCGATGCAGCCTGCACCCTTGATGCCTTGGCAGGGAGCACAGGTGTTGCGGGCGGCGGCGGAGGCGCTTGTGAAGGCCTGGTCGACGTCGGTGGACGTTCGGGTGAAGTCAGTGGTGCTGGGGCAGTAGGGGCAGGCCGACAGGCGGTTGTAGGCGCAGTCAGACATGGAGAGGCCTGTGGACTGACGCATGAAGGCAAGGCACGTGGAAGGCGCGGAGAGGCGGTCGTAGCTGGGAGCTGTCGCGGCTGCGGGGGCATCGGCTACATCGGTGGCGTTGTCAGAAGTGGTGGAGACGGGTGCCAGGGCGGTAGCGGCTGCAGGGGCAGCAGCTCTGGTGCCAGAGGTGATTGCCAAAGAGAGGTGGTACATGCGGGCCGTGACCTGCTCCACGCCCTGCTCAGCGCTGCTGGTGAGGCGGTTGATGACCTCGGTGCAGCAGAAGGGCTGCGCAGGGTGGGGGGACAGAAGTGCGGATTGAGCATGTACAGGGTTTGCTGCATTGGTCAAACTGCAGGCGACTGTATGCACCCTCATGGCGTAGATGACTCATCAAAGACTTGGCGCTGTTGTCAAATTGCATGCAGCAACACCCAGTGCATCGTGGCGCACCTGTGTCAGGATCTGCCGCGTCAGCGGCATGCGCAGTGATGTGCCCATGTGCTTGTCAAACTTCTTCAGCGCCTTGACCACAGCGCTGAAGTTGACCTGGCTCCAGTTCAGCAGCAAGACGGCATCGCCATGGAAGTTGACCAGCTGCTGAAGCAGCTCCTGCAGGCGCACCTGCACCCCAGCCATGTCTGCATGCAGCTGCTGCGCTGCTGAAGCAGCACTTTGCAGCTGTTCTTGCAGCTCGTGCCACCTAATCACCAGCTCTTCCTCATGCTCCACGAGCGTTGCGTTCAGGCGCTGCAGCTGGGCGCTGAGCATGCGCAGCAGCTCGCGTTGGCAGGAGGCAAGCTGCGTCTGGCGCTGCTGCAGGACACAGCTGTCACCAACCGTCGCCTCGTCGCGGCGCTGCGTCCAGGCAGCGATGCTCTTCTTGAAGGCCTTGTAAGGGAAGACGGCTGGAAGACTGCCGGGCAACATGGATGCGCTCTGGGCTTGCAGCGCCTGCAAAGTTGCAAGGGGCGCTCAGCTTGAAACCCGCCGCGTTGCCGGAATGCAAGCTGCAGCCGCAGCTTGCATGCAGCGCTTGTGCTGTGCAGCGGTGAGTTATGGGAAGAGGCCAAGCTCCTATCGCGCCCCAACCATTTGCACGTCTGCTGCATGTTCATCCATGGCTCATCCATGGCTGCCCGCACCTGAGCGAATTTCATGTTAGATTGGCGCCTCCTGGGCTCGGATGTGTCGCGGACGTGATGGCGCCAAAGCTGACAAGGCGCGACCACTGTAGACAGCAGCCCGTCGTGTCTGCAGGTGCGTGCTCAGGCTGTAAGCGTGCAGCGACAGGCGGCAATGCTGTGCTGCAGAGCGACGACCGATGCTGATGAAGGTTTTGAGAAGAAGAACGTCCCGTCCTTGGGTCAATTGGCAAACTGCCGGGTTGAAGGGGTCAGCGGCAGGATGCTGTTGACGATCTGTTGACGGCAAGAGACGAGAAGCACTTGAACAACGCTTGTGCGCAGGCGCGTGACCCATTGCACACTGCCGCCCGCCACGGCCATGAACTCCGATGACATCCAGCGACCTTTGGCCGATGAAGTTGCTCGGTGACTCCTAGCTGCTTTGTTGCACACGCGCACGCACTTCTTGGCAGACGGGCGACGTGCATGACTGTGCGATAAAGTCACACCATTACACAGGTGAAGGAGGACGCATGCAAGCGGTTGTTGGCAGGCGATACAGCGGCCTTGACTAACTCGTCACCGGCACCAGCTGCCATGTGCCATCATATGCAGCGAGTGCAGTGCTTTGCAGCTGCACTTGGTACCAAGTTCTGCTCTGCTTGCACAGCATTTCAGCAGCTTGGCCTAGGGGCATATCCATGGGTTCCTGCAGGCTCAGCAGCAGGCCGCTTTGCAAGGATGTGCACACACACACGTGCTGGGAGGTGGACTTGCATTGGATGCATTGCATTTCACATGGATGATGCGAGATGTGACAGTAAGCACATGCAAGGCGCTGACTAGGCTCGCTGCTGAGCGCGCCCAGGCCAAGCTCAGCCGCTGGGCCTTATCGTTGTGACTTGACTTGTGAGTGTCAGAGGTTGCTGCTGACCACAAGTGTAGTAGGAGGGGTCAGCAAGTTTTGGTATGCTTGTTGCACCATCAAAAGATGGTGTCCAAGCCAAGACAAGATGTTCCTTTTCAGTCTGACTAGCCACGCGCTGCAAGCAGTCTGACCACTTCGTCTCTGCAAGACAACACCGCACAGGAATGTGAGGACGTGCTCACACTCAGCAGGTTTGACACTTGACACACTCGTGGTGGTCCCAGGCAGCAAAGGGCAGCCGGACCTGACCCTCTAGGCCTTCAAAAGGAAACTCAACTGAATTCGTTCAAATGGTCTTGCGGCTCAACAATTTGCAACAACCAGAAGGCTTGCAAAACATTGAGAAGTGGGCAGGAGTAAAGGGGACATGCAGTCCGCTGTTCTGCAGCTTGGAGAACAAGGGCGAAATCGAAGTGAATGACTCATTAAGTTCCCACAATGGACACAGCAACCTGGCCAGCTGATTCATTCTCGTCATGCACTTCCTTCTGGGATGGCCAGGTTGGCTACATGCCATCTGCTGAACATGTTCATGCCACACCAAGCTGCACACCAAGCTCAACAAACACAACCAGTCGCATGCATGCAGCACACCGCTTGGCAAAAATGCACCAGTAGATCTCTGGAAGATTCTGCAGCACCTCAACTCAAAACCTCGCCTCCCGTGCTCCTGCGGTTGCATGCGAACCACAGGCTTCAGAAGAGTGAATGCGTTTGATTTGATGTCAACTCGACTTGAGTAAGCTTGCAAGCTCAGCCCCAGTCTAGGATAAAAGTGTGAAGCTGGCCTAGAGCCCACAAAGAGCTGAGCCAGCAAGAAATATGCACATGTACATGCGTGAATTGTGTGGATGCCCCAAAAACACTTCCAGGTGTGCCGCACACGGGCGCATGCACAGGTGCACTATGGTGAGAGTTGCCAGAGTTTCGCCTTTGATACCGCAGCAGCCGCAGCGCAAAGCGAAAAAGGAAGGAATGAAAGAAAGAATTATGCTCTCAGGCATGAGCACAGGAAAGGTGCAGTACCTGCCACCCCACCGTACCGCAGCGCAGAAGGTGCATGCACGGCTGGCCACTCACATCATGTGACGCCACGCCAGTTGAGCACACACGTGTGTAGCATGTGTTGTGTCACTTGGTCAAAGGTAAGCACTCTGATGCCCAAAACCTATTAAACCTAGGTGGGCCTTGCGAAGCGGATGAAGCCTATCAAGCCTCAACCAACTTGCCAACTTGCCACAGGAGCGGTGATGATGATGATTAAGATGATGATGATGATGAGGAAGTGGAGCCTCGTTGCGCAAGATAAAACGTTGTGCATGCACGCAAGGGCAGAAAGCAGGCTCTGGGGTGAACTCAGTATAGCACCCGCAGCTGGCCTACCCTTGCCAGGGGCTTGCGTCGAAGCAAGCAAGCAAGCAAATCAGCCACGCGCCAGCACCAGCCCTAGTTACTCTATCTACCTATGGAGGTAACATAGGCCCAAGCCTCGATATATCGCTATTTAGCCTTGATAAGGACGTTCATGAAGGCTGTGGGCCCTCAACTGCAGCTTTGTTGACTTGAAAGCAGGGCCCCACGCCTGAGACGTGCAGGCGATTAAGTTGACTGAAACTCTTCTAGTTATAATCCTACCGTGGCCCAGAAGGCCCTGACGCTGCTACGCCTGCTCTTATCGCTCCAACTGTCCTTACGTGGGTCATGGGTAAAGCACACACGCAACTCGCCAACCAATGATTAGCCATCCAACAGAGCCCACTCGACGTCGTTTACCCAAGCGATCCCCTGTACTGCCTGCACTCCCCAAAACGAGCGAGTCCCCCCCACATTTGAGGCTTTGAAACCTCACCCCAACCAATACGAGACTGCTATGGCCAGAAATATCCGAAACCCCTTAGCCCCGCAACGGTAGCGGTGCAATTGAACATGTCCGTGGCTGTAAGCTCGGTTCAGGGCTCGAAAGCCTGATCAAGCATCCAGTACATCCAGTGCAGCGGCACTGCCGGCATGTGCTTGTGCTACCTGTGGGTCACCCGTCACCAGCAGCAGCGCCTCCTGCCAGCCGTTGCAGGAAAGGCAGCCGGGGGTAGCTCCTGCAAGGCAGCTGGCTGTACGTGAGGGCGCGTGACTGTCGCCCCAGGCCGTGGCGGGCGTCAGGGGTGCCGACGGGGCCGTGGCCACCAGGCCTAGGCAGGGGGGCGCAGTGCTGGCGCATGGACGTGGGTGTGACCGAACCTTCCGCGCTTAGGATGGTTGACGGTGTGGAGGCGGTGGTGCTGAGGCGGTCCCAGGTGTTCAGTGCGGAACGGATGCGCCTGAGGGGCGTCACAGCGCAGGTATGGGCAGATGGGAGGGCAAGGCGACCGCAGGACAATGCAACACGCGCTGCTGACCATCATCGTGCCAAGCAATCACGCTTGCAGCTAACATCTAGATTAAGCGGCTGCACCTGTGCTGCGCCAATGCATTGCATACATATGTCACCCACGTGCACAATCGGCAGCATGATGCACACCCTTGATTCGTGTCCATGGTGACCGCAGCTGGATTGCAATGCGGTCCCGACACTCACCTTGGCATGCCTAGGCAGAGGGCCAGACGGTCGGCAGCGGGCCCGCTGGGAACGCCAGGGACAGGCCAGCCCTCGGGCGCTCTGGCGCCTGCAGGCACCTCGGCTGCAGTTGCCTCGCCGTCGCCGTCGCCTGCTGGGGCCTTACAAGTGTCCCCGACGTCGTTGCTGGAGGTGGTGTGCAAGGCAAGGGCCTCGCAGTCTGCACCGACATCAATGTACATGTCCTCATACAGCTGGATCATGTTTCGCAAATGACAGCCTCGGCCTGATCCCAAGAGCAGGCGCCAACGGACTTTGCGGTGTTGTTGACAGTGCACTGCACAGTGCACGCTTCAGGCATGGCCTCCGGATGATGAGGTAGATGACCACCTGATGGGGCAGATGGCCCATGAGCAGGGCCAGCCTCGACTCCTTTGTAGGAGGCATCCGTGGTGTGTTTTACAGTTGTTTAGGGCGCCGCGAGGGCGCATACAACCCCTGTCCCAAATGGGCCAGGATTTACAGGCTCATGACCGAAAGTGGCTCGAAGGCCTTCCCCGCAAGCAGGGCACC
>JAWZTI010001014.1:0-17562 GCA_039880955.1 Chlamydomonas urium | reverse complement strand
GGGTGAGAGGAGCAGGGTGAGAGGAGCAGGGAGAGAGGAGTAGGGTAAGAGGGACAGGGAAAGAAATTCTTTCCTCTTGCTGCTGAAAACTGCTTGCGTTATCCACACAGGGCACCAACTGGACGGGTGTCGAGTGCCAAGCGTATTCGTTCGGCCGTGACCTGTACGAGGGGATGGCGGCTGCGCAGGAAACGGACGTGATGATTAGCATGCATGGCAGTGGAGAGATGAACTCCATGTTCATGCGGCCAGGCACTGTCAAGATACAGCTGCGGTCCAAGGAGTTTGGCACAGTGCACAGGTGCGGCGCCGCAGGGCCAGTCAGAGGTGAAAGGGGTGTTTGATACAGTGGCCATGAGAGACAAGGAGACATTGTCTCCTGTCGGAAGATCAGGAAAGGAAAGGTTTGGAAGCAAAGCTGTCCCCTCACCCTACTGCATTGCCAGCAACAGCAACACAGGCAAGTAGGGGACAGATTGGTGCAGTGTGCAACGGTGACCAGGGGTGGTTCAGGTTCACGTCCAACAGGCCTCCCACCTCCACACCTGCAACGCCCGTTCCCTGCCTAACCTGCCACAATTACCTCCTGCTGGTCATGCGCCTCACCCAAAGGTATATGTCCAACGGGTACTGGCCGCGAGTGTGCCACCAGAACAACTTCCCTTTCTTCTGCTTCTTCGTCAACTTCGATGAGGACGACACTTGGGAGCCAGGTGGGCACACTGCAATATGCCTTGCTATGCCCTCCCAAGTAGGTGGGTAGGTTGGCCAGTTGACAGTGTGTAGGGCGTGACAAGGGCACACATTGTGCTCGTGTTGGCTGGTCCATAGGTGGTAGTGTGTTTCCAGCCCTGGCGGGCATCGCAAGGGCGCACAGGGTTTCTGCTTAAAGAGGGCAGGAAATTTTGTAACAAACATCAAAAAGGGCTCAAGGCGCGGCCACTGGCGCCGAAGCGTAAGCACTCGTGCTCATTGCAATTGGCCGCAACTGTAACGGGCTTGTTAACAAACACCCTCACGATGCTTCCCGCCTACCTTGCCCTTGGTGCTTCACCTTGCAACTATCCATATGTGCTGCTTTAGGTGTGCTGGAGCGCTTTGGCTTGTTCAACGAGGGTCAGGCGCCCAGCTTCAGCCGCCGAGACCGCCACCTTCGCCTCAAGTTTGAACACCTGGTGACTGCACTTCAAGAGTACCTGCCCTTGCAGGTGGGGCTGGAAAGATATACGCGTGTTTGGTAGTTCTGAGGGCCACCGTGAGAGCGCAAAGGACACCTGGAAAAAAGAAACTCGGCCCTTAGGCGTAGGTTGAGGAAGTGGTACGCAGGAAGAGGATGTGTGGCTGCAGATGCCTTGAGCTATACAGTGCATCATGCAACTGCCTTCAGACAAGGGTCTTCTCGGGGGCTTACTTTGCACCAATCGCACTGGCTGCCTTGCAAGCTTCGACTGTTGACTGGCCTATTTCTTGCTTCCCGCTGCCTGCCTGAATGCAGGCCAACAGGACAGAGTTCCTGCGGCGCTGGGCAGCCAAGGAAATCGCCATGACATTCAACCCGAACAACACAGTCACCTACTTCCAACACAGTAAGCTGCAGAAGACTCCTGTGACAGCAATAGTCCAATGCACATCAGTTCTCTAACCATTTCATATATGCTTGGTTGATGTGCTGTGTTCCTGGTGTGAATAGTGTGGACTGCTGTGGGCCGACGACTGGCCATGACCTCTGCACTTGCTTGCATCAACACCCTGCTTGCTTACATCCCTGCTTTGCAACCCTCTGGCCTGCGACCCCCCTGCTACCCTTGCAGTGGACCGCAAGGCTGCAGCGCGTCAGCGGCACCTGAGGGCCGATCCACTCATAACAGACGCAACAGAGGCCCACAGTCAGGAGCCGGTATCTGTGCCAGCCACGCTGGCAGAACGCTTGTCCCAGAGAGAGAGAGAGATCGTTACAGAGGCCACCCAATGGGGCGGGGTATTGAAGACAAGGGGAAGCAATGACCACTCAATCCGAGGGTAACAACTGATGAAGTTACGAAATTGCAGGGCTTGTAACCGCCCATGCCGGCACGCGAACAACCACCAAGCACCGCCAACGTCAAAGCTGACCAGGGGCAACACCCCCACGGGCCAGCGCGCGCCATCTCCAGAAACACGAGGCTTCTGGGAATCGAACCTGGGACCCACGGTTTCCCATGGAGAGACAAGTCGCTCCCTAACCAGGTGTGTGCGTGTAGTAGGGATGCGCACCCCCCCACTGCCTTATATCTGTTTGCTTNCGTCAAAGCTGACCAGGGGCAACACCCCCGCGGGCCCGCGCGCGCCGGCTCCAGAAACACGAGGCTTCTGGGAATTGAACCTGGGACTCACGGTTTCCCATGGAGAGACAAGACGCTCCCTAACCAGGTGTGTGCGTGTAGTAGGGATGCGCACCCCCCCATGATTGCATGCATGTGTACATACATAACCTCATGTACGTATACATGTACATACATACATGTCCTCAGCACGACGTTAAACTGCTAGAGAGGGCAGGAGTACTCAGGTACTTTTCCAGAGGTCACGAGTTCGATTACCAATGCGGAAGGAGTTGGTTTCGGTTATGGTTTCTAGACTTCGAGTGCCCTGCTTGCGGGGAAGGCCTTCGAGCCACTTTCGTTCATGAGCCTGTAAATCTTGGCCCATTTGGGACAGGGGTTGTATGCGCCCTTGCGGTGCCCTAAACAAATGTAACACACAACAACAGCCGATTGAGGCTGCACATGAGCAGTGTAGGCGCTCCACTGATGCCCCTTACAGGCAGTGCAAGTCAGCGCTGGGCGCATTTGAGCTTACCTGGCGGTTCAGGGGCACATTCAGGTCTGACACGTCTGCCGCAGAGCCATTGCTCACACCATAGATGGCAGGGTTGATGCTTTTGTGGTTGAGGTTGGCGTCAACTACGATGTTGGCTGTGGGGTTCTGGGCACTGCAGGTGGCGGCGAGAGCAAGCAAGGCCAGTGCTGCCACCAGCCGTGCAGCGGGAGCGCCGTGCCATGACAGCGCTTGCGTCCTATTGTGGCACAATCATGTACATGCACAGACGTGCAGACGTAAGCATCAGCATGCTGTGCTTGTTGGCCGGCAATTGGTTCCTGCTCGTTGATGTAAGGCCGTGGGCTCAGGCACGCTGATCACTGGGCATGTCGCAGCAGCGGAAATCAATGCACGCGCGTTGAGGCTCACCTTGGCGCCATAGACGCCTTGAGTTATGCTCCTGTCGGCGAAGGGCAGGTGAAGCGCCCAAGATGGAAGCGGTCGTTATTGCTCTGGCACAAGGGAATGCCGTAGCAGTGAGCGGGTGCGTTATATGCGGCATTGCTGTTGCAGTCAGCCCGCCCGCCTGCCCGCTGCAGGCGGCATGAACAATCGTCGCCGGAGTTGCGCAAGTACAACAATCCAAAGACCAGCTCTCTCTGGGCGCTAAGCCGGGCCGTGCTGTTGCTCTAGATGTCGATTCTGCTTTGACGCGCGGTTGCGAACAACAGGGAACAGCCACAACAGTTGTTAACATGACTGCTCTGAGCAGTCTGCCCACCAGTGGCAGTCATGTATGAGGCGTATGCACAGTAGTTTGCCTCCAGCTTCAGGCCCTCAGCCCGGGCTCGCAGGTGCAGTTGCATTTGGCTTGATTTTACAAGGCAACCCAATTACAGACTGCAATTTTGAAGTCAAAAGACATGTTGGCTTGACATTGAAGGTGATATATTGCACTTGGGCACAAGGTGTGCTAGTTGCACAGCAAGGCATGAATTCACTTTACATTCCATTCGAGCAAGTGCTGCCTCCCCAGCTGTCCCTCATGCCTGCTTCAGGGGTGGTGTTGTGTGTGCTGGCATGACGAGGCCCTCCCCAACCAGTGGGATGAACTCTCGCGGCATGATGTATGTACTCTCGCCAGTCTTGACATTCCAAAAGTACCTGCGCAGCGCACGCGTAGCCATTGGCAACGGCAAGTGCTGCAGCAGCTGCTGATCATGTTGACGCTGCCAAACCGCCCAGCTGCCCTCTGCTGGCTGCTGGCTGCAGCACCTGCATGTAACTTGCCCCAAGTGCTGTGCTAGCTGTCCGGTGACCGTCCATTCCTCGCTCACCTGAACTTTTGACCTGTGGCTGGGTAGGTGCCGACGCATTCATGCCAAAAGAGGCCATCCTTGATGCCGGTCAGGTTACGCCGTTTGACGGCCTGCACCTCACGCTCCTCGTCGAACTTTGAGATGTGCGCCTTGTCCGTGGCTTCCTCAAGCGGCAGCACCTGCGCCATTCAGGGCACGAGTAGACATAATTGCCAAGGGCATCTGCAGCCATCCACAGACGGTTGCCTTGCCAGCTGCAAGTGCGCCTGGCAGCGGTGACTTGGAGTACTGCGCCTTTGGCAGGTGATCTGCCTGCGCAAGCTCTCTTACAACAGGCCCCACAGGAGGTCAACAACCAAGCGGTACCTTGTACATAGTAGTCTGGTCGGTTATCTCCTCCAGGATGTGCATGCGGCTGAGCTTGTCAATCCCATCCAAAACTTCAAAGTCCAACTTGATCTCTAGCTCCTGGCGCCTGCAGCAGTAGGAAGGCAGCTGTTGACTTCTGCTGCAAGGAAAGCACGGCACATCGCCATGCTCCTTGTCTTGCACATCGCGACCCAAGGGCCGAGGCACACAAGGCCACTCACTGTGCCAGGCTGTTCAGGTAGGCCTCGGTGCTGCGGTCCAGGTCCTCCTTGCTCATGGCAGTGGGCGCCTTCAAGCCTTGCCACAGGAAGAAGTACGCCAGCAGCGCCTCCTTGTCCTCCTGCATCGTGCATCCATTGCAGCCAGGGGCAGCGACACCATACTGGGGCACAATCAAAGGTGCGCTGACGATCATCGAACAAGCAGGGGTGTGCTGGTGGGGTAATTTTGCCACATGGGGGACTGCAGCGGCACCAGATGAGGCAGCAGTCTGACACATGTGCACACAACATCTTCTCGCAACCGCCACAACCTGCTTCTTGCTCTTGCTCCCTTCCCAACATCACTTGCTGCCTTGGCGATGTGTTCAGCACATCTGTCCGGGCCCAGCAGCATACCCCTCTGCCACAGCCCCGCACCTGCTCCTGCGCCTCATCCAGGACTGTGGCTATGACGCCGCTGTTGCTGCTGAGGTTGTGCGTGACAAAGATGCGGTTGACGTAGAACTGCAGGTCCTGCATCTTCTCCTTGATGGACATATAGCCCTTGTACGCCCTGTGTCATGTCACCAAAGGCAGAGAGGGGGGAGCAGGATCGCGGTAAAGCGAGTCAGGCTGATAGAAGCGGCAGGCGACTCAGATACACAGTCCCAGTTGCAGAAAGACGCACTCACTCAAGGGACCAGTGCTTACAAATAAGGCAAAGATCAGCACTGGTACGAGGCACTTGCTAACAGCGGGCTGAAGTTTGAAGCTGAGTTCTGCCGCCTGCCCCCATCTGCAAGCTTAGGAGCCAGTCCCTCGCACTTACGAGTACAGCGGCATAAGGATGAGGACAAGCGTGGTCAGGATGTTTATGACCGAGTTGAACCGGATGGTGCCTGTAATCGCCTTGTAGACTGCACCGCCGATAGCTGCCAGGATGGAGCCTGCGATGATGGTGTAGTCAAGCCATGAGAACTTGGCCTGCAGGGCAGGGTAAGCAGGGGGGGCGGCGGAAATAGCAAGCAGGTTGGTGAGGCTCCTTCACACCGCCTAACTGTTGCTGCCAGCTACAGCGCGTGGGTTACAGTTGTCCAAGCTGAGTAAAAATGGTCAGCCACAAGGGAAGATGTTCAGGGTTGCAGGCTGACACCTTTTGGATGATGCTTTCCTGTCCAACAGCCTACCAGTGGACACCTCGCGCTGGGTACGCCCTTGCCCTTGCCCAGCCGAGCCAAGTCCAGTATGTTGCCCAATCTGTGCGTCAAGGCTGTGACTTGTGTCCCTACCCACCTCCGCTCCAGGCAGCATGATGTCGATGTCGCTGTTCTGCACGTCTTTGAAGAACTTGATGTACAGCCGGCCAGGCGCCATGTCATCAGAGCAAGACAGCTCCTTTGGGCTGCGAAGGAATGCATATTGGCAACAAGAACGCAAATTACAGATGGGCGGACGGTGTCGGCTGGTATGCAGGCATCATTGGCGCTGTCATGGCACCCGACCGCTTATTGACTCACTTGAACATGAACTCGAAAATCCAGCGCCCCACCCTCCGCCAAAAGCCGAGCTTCTCAAGGTTTGCCTCCTCCTGCATGCCAGGCACATGGAGTGCACGTGTTGGCATGTTGCAACAGCGGCATCACCACCGCCACCATGACAATCCAGTAGCTGGCAGCATCAGAGCACGGCATTTACCTCTGCCTTGGGTCTTCTCCTGTACATGACCGTCAGTCGGTCAAACTGCACAATGCGCTGCGACCTTTTCATGAAGAACGTGCGCCACGTCCGGTAGCAAACCTTTTCCAGGAGTAGGAAGGGGCAGGCAGGGGGCACGGTACTGCGTCATGAATCATCCATTAGTTGCCAGCAGCAGCACCAACGACCCACCACTTCCCTAAGGGACCATATCACACAACTGAGCCAGTTCCCGTATGCTGGGCCCATCTGAAGCATCCGCTGACAGCATTCCAATGGTGCTGGACTCACCGTCTTGACCTCCACGCCACGGTACCACACACGGTACTCCAGGACGGTGGTGTCCACTGGCTTCACCTGGAAGCACGTGAGAAGCAGCAGGTCACATTTGCGTGAGTCAAGGTTGATGGAGACATGGAGGTTGCCGGATGCACGTGAGCCTTGTGCTGAGCACCTGCCAACTTGATAAGCAGAAATGCCACGAGCACTCAGTGCTCCTGTTAGAGGACCACCGCAGGCAGGCCAGCGCCACCTCACCGCCATGCCTGTGCCCAAGAAGCCCGCACTGCCGTACGTGGTGTTGATGATTGATTGGTCGAGCTGCACAAAGTTGCCCTTATCCAGCACATCCAGGAACATCTTCTGAAACTTGGCCATGTAGCTCTCTGCCAGTTGACTGCGGCAAGGAGCAGGTACGGATGGTGGTAGAGGCTCTAGGGAGAGCATCCACAGTTGTAGCATGCAGGATCTGGAAGTACATGGTGTGATCCATGGTGCTTGCCACACGGCACATTCAGCAACGCCCTGTGCACAATGGCGCCTTCTCCGTCGAACCTGCCAGCAGCTGCGTTGCTGGCAGGCTTTGTCCTGGTGCCAACACCTTGCAGCCCAACCCACTCACTCGGTCATGCCGATGCCTGAGGGTGCATCGTTGTCAGGGTCCACGAAGGAGTACAGATCATACACGTCGTCAAACATGACTGCCAAGCGCATCGAGTTACGCATGGCAAGCCACCTGCAGGCGCACTGCCGGCATGCATAGGTTAGCGTTGCAACGCATACATGCTGAGCAGCCTCCACAGCATCATGCACAGGGGTGCCCCCTACCGCACCTGCTGAGCTTGACAAACAGGCGCTTGGTCTCATCACTCCTGAATACATCAGGGTAATCCTGCATGATGCTCTCGCGCAAGTCGACGTAGCGGAATGGGATGAATTGCTGAGCAGTCTGTGGTCAGGAAGCCAAGCAAGAAGCTGAGTTGGTAATGTACGTGGGGCCCATGGACTGAATGGGTGTAGAACAGTCACCGGATTGTCATTGTGTAGACCATGCATGCACTGTGTGTCACAAGTCCATCGTTTGTCACCTGTACCAGTTCGTTCATGTAGCTGGACAACGAAGTCTCAGAATCCGTCCGCTTTAGACCTTCTACTTTGCTGC
Organism: Chlamydomonas urium; assembly: GCA_039880955.1. Classification (NCBI taxonomy): domain Eukaryota; kingdom Viridiplantae; phylum Chlorophyta; class Chlorophyceae; order Chlamydomonadales; family Chlamydomonadaceae; genus Chlamydomonas; species Chlamydomonas urium. Next base: position 9,739 of record JAWZTI010001014.1, on the reverse strand, counting down.
TGAGCTCATCCCCGGCTGCATCTGCTGCTGAAGCTGCAACTGGTGTTGCTATCAAGTGTGCCATTGCTGTCGCCGGTGCTGGTTGCGGTGGCACTGGCGGCATCAAGGGCTGCTGCTGTCCAATGATTGGTAGTGCAATAGGCACTAGCGCTGGGCTTGGCATGGCGGAGGGCGTCGCGTGCATGGCTTGTGTCAGTGCCTGCTGAGCTGGAAGGGGCAGCGGCGTTTGCTGCTGCAGCGGTGGCAGCGTCTGCTGTCCCGGCAGTGGAGTCAGCTGCTGCCGAGGGACCACTTGTCTGTTCTGTTGCGCCGCGGGCGTCGAAGCAAGCTGTGCACCAGCCTTCACATCGCCCGCTGCAGCAACTGGTACCGTCAACGCTGGTGGCAGCGGGGCAATGCGGTTGTTCGACATCACAGACTAGCAGATGAGCAGGTTCCCTAGGGGACTGAACACACCATGAAGTCGTGTATAGAGGGCAAGGAAAACTGGAGGTGAAGTATAGAAGCTCGCATATGCACAGGGATGTGCACGCCGCGGCCTATGCAGGCACACGCGCAAATCGGTGGGCATCTATGGCACCGTCACACTATAGCTTAGACCTTGCAGCACTGCGGTGCTTGCCGAGCTCCAAGCGCGCCAGCGTTCCCAGGTGCACCTCGTCAGGGCCGTCGGCGATGCGCAGGGTGCGCGCGTGGGTCCACAGCCTTGCCAGCATGAAATCCTGTCAGCAGCATGCGCATGTTGTGCAGCAGTGCAACCTCAGCACCCACGCAGCACATGCATCAGGTAACCACAAAGCGCATGGCCCTGGAACAAACTTCGCCACCCATCCGTGCGCACGCACCTGGCTGACGCCTGCGCCTCCATGCACCTGCACCGCTGCATCTATCACCCTCAGTGCAGCGTTGGGCGCTGACACCTTTGCCGCCGCAATTGCCCCCTTGGCTCCCTTGAAGCCATGAGCGTCGAGGGCAGCTGCCGCAGCCAGCACCAGCAGCCTTGCACTGTCGATGTCAATGCGTGCCTTAGCCAACTCCGACTGATACGCACCCTGCTTGGCAAGTGGCCTGTCCCCCAAAGCAACAGGCATGAAAAGGCAGATGCTCAGTTTGTATGCATAGCGGATGCAGTGTACACTTCAGCATGCAGGGCACACTAGAAAGGCACACAGTGACCGATGAGCACAGCCAGCAGCGTACTCACCCGCCAAACACATTGCGCTGCAAAGCGCGCTTGGCCATGTCCTCAATTGCTCGCTCTGCCATGCCAATCAGGCGCATGCAGTGATGCAGGCGGCCGGGACCCAGGCGACCCTGCGCCACCTCGAAGCCAGTCCCCTCGCCCTGTCACGAGCATAATAATGTGAACATCTGAGCAGCGAGGCAGCAAGGACACACCAAAAGATTGCGCATGCCACGCTGGCCGTGGTCAAGGACAGTGTTGCAGTGACTCACGTAGACAAGGTTGTTGACGGGCACTATCACGTTGTTGAAATGCACCTCTGCATGGCCATGGGGTGCGTCGTCGTAGCCATACACCAACATGGGCCGCACGACCTTCACGCCGGGTGTGTTCATCGGCACCAGCACCTGCCGCAGCAGCACGGGTTGCGCAGGAAGCACAACTTCAACGCTTGCTGGTAGCTGAGGAGGCTCAAAGACAGGGGTAGCACGTGCATGGTGGATGTGAGTATGAGTGCTGCCAAGGGCTGAGGGTTCAGGTCCACTCCTTGCTGCCTCACCATGGTCTGCTGCTTGTGCAGGGGCGCACTGGTGTCAGTCTTGCCCATAACGATGCAGATGTTGCAGCGCGGGTCGCACGCACCACTGGTCCACCACTTGATGCCGTTGATGCGATAGCTATCGCCCTCACACTTGATGGAAGCCTGATGAGGGCAGGGTGGGGGCAGCAGCGGGGCAGGGGTGAAATACTGATTCAGTGAATGTCAGCGGGGCGTGCTGCCTGCCGCAAGAGTCTTTCACACAGCTCAACATATGCATATTCTAAACGCCCCACCCCATGTGCTGTCATGGCGTGTCACCTGAATGTTGGTTGCATCTGATGAAGCCACTGCTTTCTCCGTCATAGCAAAGCAGCTACGGATTTCACCGCGCAGCAGCGGCAGCAGCCATTGCATCTGCGGCACAAGCAAGTAATACTTGTCACGTCAGCAACAATGCCTGCGCTTCCAACCCTCGACAAAACAATCACATGTCGTTGGCAGTCTGCATACCCGCATGTCAGAGCGTGTCACGCCGTGCCATAAGTGCTGTCCTTGCCGCATGCCTCACCTGCTGCTCCTTGGTTCCGTACTTGGCCAGCACTTCCATGTTGCCCGTGTCGGGTGCTCCACAGTTGAACACCTCGGGGGCCCAGGGCGACCTGCAGCAAAGATGGGGAAAATTTTGTCAGCGTGGTGAGAGCAGGGTCTGTGGAGCAGATCGCCAAAGCGGTGCCCTTGCGCGTTGCTCAAACCCTGTTGGCGATGTGGCACCAACCTGCCGGTAATCTCACACAGGTGTGCGTACTCCAGGTTGTTGAGGCCAGGACCCAGCAGCACCTGCCGGTCCAGTGGGTCATGGCAGTGCTGCACCAGGTGCGACACCTTGGCCGCTAGGGAAGCAGGAAGCCACAGGTTCCACAGACCCTGTGCCTTGGCCTGAGCAGTTATTGACCAGGGTGACAGATAAGCGGCGTCAGGTGGATACGTTGCTCTGGATTGCAGCCCAATCTTCTCATCACATGCGTAAGCGTCGGCTGCAGTGATATCAATTTCTAAGCAGCCTGCTTCATCTGCTGTGCAACGCCCACACACGATGCCCGCAGCACCCCGCACCTTGGCCTTGAGCTCCTCCATAAGTGGAAGAACGGTCCAGCGGTTTGTGCCTGCTGCGTGCTCCTCAAACGCTGATTCTGACGGGTACACGTACTGCTCCATGAAGGTCAGCAGGTCTGTGCGCAGCTGCTGGACCCTGGGGCTGAGGCCCTCGACAAAGAACCCTCCAGCACTCGCACTGCCAGCTGCAGAAGAACCGGAGCTGCTGCTGCCGGACACATTGCAGCGAGCAGAGGATGAACAAGCAGGTGCATGTGCCGCAACAACTGAAGCGTCGGGGCAAGGAGAGGTGGTGGAGCGGTGAATGATGTCCAGTGCCGCTGTCGCGAGGGCATGCAGCACCTCGTCCGAGGCAACTGCTGCTGCATGTGCAGAAGAGGCGTTGCCCATCCTTGCGCGTGCCTGAACACCGGCCAGGATAGCCAGCAGCCGGAACAGGGACAGCGCCTAACAACAGCGCATGAGGGAACAAGGGGATGCATGAGCGGTGTACATGGTGAGCAGATACGGCGCGGGACTGGCAAATGCAACAGTGGTGCATGCCTCGGCTACTGTGATTGTTAGTGCAGTAGCTGGCCTTGACAGCATGTTATGCAGCAGCAGCGCTCAGCTCGATCCATGGTGTGACCACAGCACCGCACCAACTCACCAGGTAGAACGCCCAGTCTTGTTTGGACGGGGGTGGCAGGCCCCTTGCGCTGCAGTACCAAGACACGTACTGCTCCTCTGTGGGAACGCCTTGAGGCAGGGGCTGCTGCAGGCGCGGCAGCTTCGCAGCAGCTGGCAGGTGGTACGGCAGGCAGTTGTACGCCAGGTCCGCCCAGGCATTGCCCACAGTGCTCAGCTCCCAATCCAGAACTGCAACGACCTGCAAGGTAGCAGGGAGTAGGTGAGAAGTTACCAATCATCAGGTGTTAAGGTGGGCTAGCCCAGGGTGTCAGCAGGCCAGAAGTTTATTAACCCAACCAGCTGCTGGGGGACAAGCATCATGTACACCATGGTGCGCACCTTGTCGCCATTGGCTGTGTCAACCACAAGGTTGTCGAGGCGGTAGTCCCCATGGCAGATGGCTGGGCTGGCCGGGCTGGCGTCGTCTGCAGGGATGTGCGACTCCAGCCAGGAAACCAGTTGCAACACCTCTGGTGCTGCAGGGCTGATGGAAGCTCTGTACTGCTGGCTCCAACGCCTGACTTGGCGACGGCAGTAGTTGGAGGCGGACCCAAAGGAAGCCAGGCCTGCGCCTGAGGGGCTGGTAAGGTGCAGCTTGGAGAGGGTGGACGCCATCTCGCGGTACAGGTGTGCACGCCGGTCTGGCGGCAGCTGAGGTAGGTTGGGGTCCTGTGAGATTCAGGGTGAGCAGGGGCAGCAAGAACAAGCAAGCAAGTGTTGCTATCACATGTTTGTTTGCAGCAAAAGAAACCACACTCACGCCTGTCAGCCCTCATGGCTGCTCACCAAGAAGACTGTGCCCTCCGCGAACTGCATGACGTAGAAAGGTGTGCCCAGCACTCGCTCGTCTTGACATAGGACGACGGGACGCGGAACCTATGAACAAGAGCAACACGCTTCCCTGTTGTTATCATAACGGCAGCCGCGGCACAGGGGCAAATAATGCAGCTGACCACTCACCGGCACGCTACGCTGTGCATGTAGGGCAGAGATAACTTGGTACTCGCGCTCCACTGCATGGGCGGAGGCCAGGATGACACCTGGGGGCTTCTTGCGCAGCACCAGTTTGCTGACACCACCAGCCTGCTGGCCGGCCGTCAGTGTCAGCAGATACGTGGGGTTGCTCTGTCCATGGGCAAACTGGCGCACAGACAGGCGTGGCGAGGGTGGCAGGGCTGCCGATGCCGTGCGTTGCAAGTATGCCAGCAGGTTGGCCTCATCTAGGGCAGCCCGCACTGGCCCCGCAGAGCCTTCCGTATTGAAGGACGTGCCCTGCATGGCGGTGCGGAACTGCTTGCGAGGTGGGGCACGCACATGACAGTGCGAGTTCACACCAGGGGCCGCACAAAACCGCGACGAATCTGTGTACAGAGCTCGCAGAGGTGCATCTCACATCTTGCTAATGCGCACAGAATTGTAGAACGTATAGCGCATCGTTGAGCTGCTATATTAACTGGCAACACCAATGTTCAAGGCATCCGCGCCAAGGCATTGGCGCGCTGCTTGGTGCGGTCGTCCGCGGATCGCTGCTCTGTCAAGGCTCTATCAGACGTCCAAGCGACCAGTGCAGGCTGCACTTGAAGATGGAACGCAGTATCAGGGCCAGCAGCCAGCATCTGTGCAGCAAGGTCTGAGCCCACAGGACATGCTCATACAGCAGAATAAGGAGCTGTTCGACACAAATCATGATGGCGTGTTGCAGGAGAGCGAGGTTCAGGTGGGCGACCACTGACTTGCAGCCCCCGCAGCCTGTGCAAGCTGTTGACTGTTGTTGACTATGCTGCTGCTGCTGCTGCTGCTTGTGCTATGCATATCAACAGGCTGGCAGGGAGTTGCTGATGAAGTATGACCTCAACAAGTGCGTTGGGACGTCGAGGGGAATCTTGGCAACTGAACGTGCACCTGCTGACCAGTGCTACATGCGCTCCTCTATCTGCTCAGGGATGGAGTATTGCAGGCCAACGAGCTGTCTACCATCAGGTTATGATTGTGTTGTTTGCACACTGATTTTGCTCTGAGAGGCAGCAGCAACAGCATTAGGAAAAGTTGTCCTGCACTAGGCAGCGGCAACATCCGCAATCTGCCGAAACATGCTGGCTTCAGCCCTCTTGCACTTGTGTGCTGTATTGCCGTCCTCACAGGCAGGCCATCCGCGCCGGAATCTTTGGCAAGACAGAGTATGACCTCAAGATTCCCGACATGGACACCAAGGAGCATCTAGCTGCCTTCCGTCGTGTACTGCTGGGCCTGACACTGGCAGCCATCCTTTCCAACATGGACAGGGTGGATATGTCCATCGGCATCATCCCCATCTCCCAGGAGCTAGGCTGGAACAAGGATACTGCAGGGCTTGTGCAGAGCGCCTTCTTCCAGGGCTTTATGCTCTCCCAGGTGCGACAGCAACGCTTGCGGCAGAATAAGCTTGAGAATGGGCAGGTAGGTAGGTGAAGGTGGTGCTGGGTTGTATCTCCTTGTTCTCTGGAACCAGCACGGAATCTTCTGCATAGACGCTCCCCTTCTTCCTAGACGCCCCCCTTCCAAGGCGAGCAACATAGTGGCATGGCTATAGGCCGCTGTCGGCAACACTTGCCCTGCGTCTGGCCGCCCTCTGCTGTGCAGCTGCCCTCAGGCTTGCTGGTCAATTCCTTGAATGCAAAGTACCTGCTGCTTGGAGGGGTCATCACATGGTCGTGCGCCACAGCACTGGCCCCGCTAGCAGTGGATATCGCCGTAGCGTCAGGCAGCCCCGCGCTCGCTCTGCCGGTGGGTGCATCGCCTTCGAAGGGGGGCATTTCCCATGCGCCACTGCTCCCTGCTGCAATCAGTCCAGTGGCATTTGGCCGGCCTCTGCACTGCTGGTGGCCCTCAGGCGCTGTGTGCCACGCGCTTCTTGGTGGGCGTGGGCCAGGGCTGTGTGGATGCATCCATCGTGGACTCCATCAGTCGCTGGTCGCCCATGGAGGAGCGCTCCAAGTCCTCTGGACTGGCTTTCAATGGCTACAATGGAGGCATGGTCATTGGTGAGCCAGGCAGCACCACGCTATATCCTGCGTTCTAAGCACCAGCGATCGGCTGCAACGTGGTGGCGTTTGCGTTATTGGCTGACAGTTTCACCGAGCATGGGCGTGCCATATCATGATGGGTGCAGGCTTCTTGTTGGGCCCCTGGCTGGCTGTGAATTACGGCTGGCGTGCACTCTTCTACGCCTTTGGTGTCTTGGGTGGAGCTTGGGCACTGTGTTGGGCTGCGGCCGTCCTGCCACTGCCCCATCCTGACAAATCCCCTGCTTCATATGTGAACATGGCGCTGCCCTTGAAGCAGCCGCAGCGTCAATCCGCCCCTACCCCAGCGCGGCCCGCCGGCATGTTTGGGGCAATCAGGCAGCTCCCCTTTGGCCTTCTGCTGTCCAACAGAGCTGTGCAAGGCTTGTGCATCTGCCACTTCATCTACAGCTGGGTAAGCCGTTTTCTGACCAGCCCCGCATGGATGCAAGTGTTGCTGGGTGTGCAGCCATGTTGCGCCTTAGTCTCGCTTGAGGGAGCTTAATCTGGGGATCGGCCTGTGAAAGAATAATGCAATTCAGCACACTGGTAACGCAGCATCCCTGCTCAACTCTTGCCATACCAGGGTACATTCAGCCTGGGAGCATGGCTTCCTACCTGCATCAGTGAAACCATTGGCCTGAGCTTGAGCAGCTCAGCATTCCTGTCGATACTGCCTCCGGTGAGGGTGTCCCAGCTGTGTCGTACAGGTCACTCCTTGCCTTGCATGGCGTAACAGCAGCACAGCAAGCCTCCTCGGATAAGTGTTCTTGAACTTCGCTGCAAAGTGTCCTGATGAGCAGACTTGAACATTGCGCTGCGTGTATGTGCCACTTATGAACAGGTCGGTGGGATCATCGTTGGCAGCCTGGCGACCGCGACATGTGACAACCTTGTGCAACAAGGGTGGGACCTCACGGTTGTGAGGAGGATGGCACAGGTCGGCTGCTTTCTTTTGCCAGCTGCTTGCTTTGCAGGTGCGATGATTTGTGTGTACTGCTCACAGCAGACCGTCTGCCGTGCCTGCCACAAGGCGTGAAGTCAGCTGTTACACTATCAGAGCGCCAGGGTATGAGGGAATAATAGAATCATAATGATCATTCCCATGCTGATGCTGGCTGCAGGGGCTGTGGTGAGCACAGGCTACTCTTCTCTTGGGCTCATAATGATGGGCCAAAGCTTCCACGGCTTGGCAATGGCAGGACTCTGGTGAGGCAAAGTGGGCTGCGTTTGCTTGCAAGACAGTTTTGAGAGTACCAATGTCCAGGCTGAAGTCGTTTTTGTGCATGCACACAGGTCGTCACATGCAGAGGTGTCTCCTGAACATGGTGCACTACTAGCAAGCATGACCTGCACCTGCGGTAAGCTGTGAGGTGGTGCCTTGAACAATTTGGCAAACTGTAGTTGCATACAGTGTATGCGCAAGCATAATGACGCACCATGCTTGCGCTGGCCACCGGTTCCCGGCTTATGCAACAAACCGATAACACTGTCGTGCACTTTGCAGGGTCCATAGCAGGTGCCGTTGCGGTGGCAACCGTTGGTGCGCTGTACAAAGCAACCGGGTCATGGAGCACAGCGTTGGTGGGCCCCATGATTGGCTTGTACGTGCTGGGTGCTTTATTCTGGAGCCGGCTAGTCGTGAACAAGCCTCAAAACTTTCAACAAGGCTCTATGCAAGCATCAAGCTAGCTGTGACCAGATGTACTGCTTGCCGATAATACCTTTGCGCATGCGCAAGCCTGCAACTGTGATGACATGTAGCAGAGGAACAATCCACACAGCTGCAGCTGCATATTGCGATTGCCATGCTGCTAGCTAGCTATGCCAGCATCTTGGTGTGTGTCCATTGCAGTGCTGATATGGAGCGCACGGTCATGCAGAGTTCTATTGAATGATGCTGGAGCTGTCGCTGTCGCCTCTCCTGGCGGGAGGGTGTGGGGGCAGGTTTACATGCGAACCATTCCCTTCCTTGTCTCACACCCAAGGGCGTAGCTCTTTCTTTCTATTGCATGAAGGCTGATGGCATTGCCTTCAAATTGCTCAACTGGTGTACACAAGCATGCTTTCTCTAAAGCCGTTCCCTTTTACAAAGTGGAAACCTGGTGTGACATGGAATGTCTGTGGCGCCGAGATCTGTGTGGTATGTTCTGTATCCTTGACCAGAAAAACACGTCACAATCGTTGCTCATCAGTGCAGGACTTGACGGCTGGCTCCCGAGGGTTAAGATGGTTGAAGTTCATGTCGTTTTGTCGAAAAATCCTCTGGGTTCCAAATTGCTGTCGTGTTGATGAAAGGAAGGTATTGCCCCTGAAGCATTCAATTTTGTTTTTGCTGAAGCCTGGGTGCGAAAGCGGGTCAACCAGCACAACCAAGGTTTTGTTTGGGGGGTTGAAATCCTGGTTATGAAAGCGAGGCAGCCAGCAAAGTCAAGGAGCACCCCTGACAGGGAGACTTGCACCCAATCGCCGCCTATGTTCCTCTGCCTGAGCCCTTTGTGTGTGGCTTAGTTTTGTCTCCGTTGTCTGGGGTCTTTTAGTCCAGATTGTTCTTTTCCTTCCGTGTCAAGATTTATTTTCCGGGGAACCCTTATTGCATCATCGAGGCAGCCGGCACGGCCAAGGGGCACTCCGAACAGAAAGACTCGCACCCAACGCAACCAGGGGAAGCCTCCAAAGAAGAGGCGGGAAAGAAGGAACAGAGACGATCGTATCAGCGAGCAGGGGCCTGTCCCTATCCCTCCCGCTTAACCGGTTTGCCTTTTGAACTCTGTGTTCTCCGTCCTAGTGTCCTTGCTCCCGCTCTCTTCTGTGCTCCCTGCTTTTGCGCCCCCGTCCTCAGCATGACGTTGAACTGCTAGAGAGTGCAGGAGTACCCTGGTACTTTTCCAGAGGTCACGAGATCGATTCCCATTGCGGAAGGAGTTTGCTTCGGTTATGGTTTCTAGACTTCGGGTGCCCTGCTTGCGGGGAAGGCCTTTGAGCCACTTTCGGTCATGAGCCTGTAAATCCTGGCTTATTTGGGACAGGGGTTGTATACGCCCTCGCGGTGCCCTAAACAACTGTAGAGAGAGAGAGATCGTTACAGAGGCCACCCAATCGGGCGGGGTATTGAAGACAAGGGGAAGCAACGACCACTCAATCCGAGGGTAACAACCGATGAAGTTACGAAATTGCAGGGCTTGTAACCGC
>JAWZTI010001013.1:565-17565 GCA_039880955.1 Chlamydomonas urium | reverse complement strand
GTTCGGGGGAGCGGCGCGGGCATCCTGCGAGGACGGCGGCGGTGGGATTGCCGCCGCACCGGCGCCGGCCTGGCCAGCGGCGGGAGCGCCAGAAGCTGAACCGGCGCCAGGCAGGGCGTCCGTTGCACTGCCCAGCTGCTGCTCTGCAGCGGCCTGCTCCGCCCCGCTGCTTTCAGGGAAGCTGGCGCCCTGGGCCGCCCATCTGCCCAGGCTGCACTGTGCCTGCAGCCCCCGTCCCGCCAACGCCTGAGCAGGCAAGCCACCATAGGCAGCTCCATACGCATCATCGGCAACAAAGGCAGCCCCGCTTCCGGTCGCCGCTGCGGCCCTGTCTCCCGAGGGCGTGCCACTCCACCCTGTGTGCTCTGTCCCATAAGATGGCTGCTGCTGCTGGTGCTGGTGCTGCACCAGATCGACTCCCTCTGCATCCATGGCCTCATACCCGTTGCCCTGCTGGGCTGGCCAACTGCTGCCATGTGCTCCCAGCTGCGTCATGCTGCCAGCAGTGCTGCCATCAGGATCTGCCGAGTAGATGTGGCCCTGAGCGGACCCCCAGCTGTTTGTATACCCGAAGGCGGGTGGCGAGACGTTCGTGCTACCTGTTGGCTCGCCCATGGCATGCATGTGGTCCTCATGCATGGCAGCTGTGCCGTTGGCTTCAGCGCCATGCTGTGCTGGCGCCTGGGCGCTGGTGCCGTCTGAGGCTTCTGCATGGCCCCAGCCATTGGCCACTGCTGCCACAGCCACTGCAGGCAGATCGCCCGTGGATGACAGGGGTGGCGTGCTGCTGTTGCTGTCCATACCGCCTGCTGCTCCAGTGCTGCTGCCACGCTTCGCCCGGGGCTTCCTGGCACCACCTGTAGACGAGGCGTATCCAGACCAAGCGCTACCCTGCTGCTGCTGCTGCTGCTCTGGTTCTGCTGCACCCGCTGGTGGCACAAAAAATTTGAAGCCACCTGTAGCAGCAGCAGCAGCAGTGCCGTCTGTGGAGGACGCTGGCGGGACGAGGAAGCCCTTGGGAGCACCAGCCGGCGGAGCAGTGCCGCCTGCCATGCTATCGCGCGGCGAGGGGCTTGTGCCAGGTGGCACCAACGTCGAGCTCGCGCTGCGCCCAGCATCCGCGAGGTCCGACGTTGATGAGGACACAGACAGGTTGTTCTGCAGCACGTAGCGGCTGGACAGCGCCTTTCTGTGGGCGCATGGTGGGTGCATGGGGCAACAGGGGTGATACACGAAGCACGCATGGCAGCAGCTGCATGCTTGGACGTGTCGCACGCGCATGTAGCTTGCCTGGTGCCTGATGGTGCCGAGTGAGGCCCTGCCAGCTCGTTGGACGATACAGAGCGCTGGGCGCCCGAGAAGGTCGTGGTGGTCGGGGGCGGTGCGTTCCCTGGGTCGTTCGCAGCCTCGTCCTCCTTGCCGCGTTCCACCCAGCGCTTCAGCTGCGCAGCGTGCATGGTGCGGTGACGGGATGAGAGCGGTGACACCAGGGCCTCATGCAAGCAGACAGGCAAGCGAGCAACTCACCTCCGGGTGATAGTACATGTTGGACTCGCCCTCTGGCAGGTGCGCAATCTTCACCTTCTTGCCCTGGCCCCACTGCGCGTGGGCCAGAAAGCATTTGGGCATCAGCGCTTCCCTCCCGTCTGCGCTGCATGCAGCACAGCCACAACGCAGCGCACTCATTGCGCTCACAGTGGATGGCTTGAACACGCTCCACTTCGACGTCGAAGCAGCGGCCTTGGCCTTGTCGCCCGCCGCTGGTGCCATTTCAGGCAGACCGAGCAAGGCGCTGAGCTGATCACGATACTAATGAAGCTGAAGCTATCGACGCATGACTGTAGAGTGCGCACTGCCGCGATGGTGACGGGCGACGTGTGCCAGCCCGCCAATTCGGCCCACACCCGCCACCCATGTGTGAAGCTTTTCTTTTCTTTGATTTCAAAGAAAAGCTTTTTGCTTGCAATGCGCTTTCACAATTGGATGATTACGTTGTGTCGTCAATGTCTACGGAGATGACTACAATGCAACCACTCAACGCCGCCTTCTAGCTTCCCAGCGGCAGGCAACTGAAAATCAAGGTGCACGCGACATGACAGTCTATCCTGGCTCCTGGAACATTTCCTCCTCTTCTTCTTCTACCTCAGTCTCCATGACTGGCTCGCTGGAGGTCTTGGCCATCGCCTCGTTAGCAGGCGCCCTCCCCGCCAGCTGCAAGCTGACGTAGTACAGCACAAAAGCAGCGCCTCCGCATACAAGGCAGGCCAGCCCCGACCCAAACGCGATCATGAGTGTTGCGGAGCCAAGGAACAGCGTCAGGGGCAAGCTGGGGCTCAGCAGCCACAGCAGCACCCGCTTCAACAGCCCTGCGTAGGCACAGAAGACAGAGAGGCGACCGCAGGGAGAAATGTTGTTCGCCCGCCGCAAATTGCTGCTGCAGGCAGGCTTGCAAGCATGTGCCGACTTTCAGGTTTATTGCAGTTGTGAAGGTTGGCATACACACAAAAGGCTACAGAACCAGTGTCTTGTCACCCACAAGGATGGCAAATGGGCCAGCCTATTGGCCTGGTTCGGCGCGTTACCAACGCAGGCAACCAAACCCAAGGCCACTGAAGCCAAGTGCCCTCTCCCAGGTGGGTCAAGGAGCACTCGCCTGTACTATGGCTCAGCTGCACGCGCGCCTTGTGCACTGCCGGTGGCGCCATGAGGCCCGACGCGGCGGCGCGAGATGCCAGCGTGGCACGGAAGTGTGTGACGGGGTCGCCGGGCGGCGGTGAGACCGTCTGGCCGCGGAAGAGTGGCAGCTGCACCGTCAGCAGGTCTGTGCAATAGCCAACGGCGTAGCAGGGCGCCAGCATCACATGCCTGCGGCAGCGCGACAAAGGAGGCGGGATGGGGACGTCAGCGGCTCAATAAGAAGCAGGTGCAGCTATGACAGTTGCGCAAGGGAGGCGGCACAGGGAACTTGGCAGCTGAGCAATCAGCGAAGGAAGCAGGGTGCAGCATTGCATGCCTTTGGCCGCCGTGCTTATGGCAGTGGCAGGAGGGGATAGTAATGCGGCTCATGACGATGTGCGATGATGAGGTCCGCCAGCCCCCGAAGAGTCAACCATTCCAGTACCATCATCTGCCACCAATTCCTGTACCTGCACCATGCCCACGCGCACCTTGTGAACTGCCACATCCAGAGCCGGCCCCTGGGCAGGTACGTGGTGGTCGACCTGGCTATAGGCCTGCCGCTGGCGCCGAGCAGCTCCCCGGTGACCTGAAACAGCTCGCCGTACTGCGGCATCTCCAGCCGTACCTCAACGTCCAGCTTCCCCGACCAGCGGTACACCTGCTCGCTGCCCGTGGGCCTCCTAACGGTCGGCGGTGTAGTGGCTGTTGCGCCGGTTGTTGAAGACACCGCGCCGGCCGTTGCACCAGTTGTTGCGCCTGCGCCGGGCGTTGTGCCCGCTGCTGCGCCGTCCTTGCCCTTTGCCTCGAACGAAGACCTGTCGGCGGTGCCGAGCGACCAAGGGGCAGCTGCGCCCAGCCCTGCAGCCGCCATCCCGCCTAAGCTGATCCCCGCTGCACCTATACCTGAGGACGCCCGCCCATCTATAAGGACGCTGGCGGGGGTCGAGGGTAGGTGCTCCACGACTTGTGCCAGCGCGGTGGCGGTGGGCGTGGAGTAGTCAAAGTGCAACGGCACCTCCAACGCTGCAGGCGGCCCAAACGACCTGCGTGAGAAGCGGTGGCACACACAACACACAGAGCGTTCAGAGAGCGCTAGCGCCTCGTGAAAACAAGCCTGTGCGGCTATATGCGCTGAGCTGAGCCACTTGGAGTGATTAATCATACGGTCCGTAAAGCGCCGTAAGGTGCAAAAGACTTTGCAAAGGCCATTGGCGCCGGGCTGCCATGCACAGTCTTGTTGCGCAGGCTGCAAGCCCTCCTGTAACATATACAGGCCTGTGACACAGGCTTCCTCCGTCATGCACAGGCCTGTGGCATAGGCTTCCTCTGCCGTGTGCAGTCGGGTCTGCGCCATGGGCTTTCCCTGCCAGTACAGGTCACCGCTTCAGGCCCGTTCAAGGAGCACCCTGCGCCACAACCGAAGCCGCACCTGAGCATGAGCAGAATCCAGAAGAAGCCCCATGCGCCAACAGCAACTCCTCCCGCCAGCAGCGCTAGGCATGTTGCAGCTGAAGCGTTTAGAGTTGCCAGAGGCTGCAGCCATGCAAGCAGCCATCGCCACCCAGTGGCCCCTGCCTGCCCGGCTTGTGCCTCTGATGACTCTGCTGCTGCAGCCTCCGCTGCCGCCACCGCCGCTGCACGCTCATGCTCCTCCTCCAGCTCAACCTGCAGTGCATGGAGGTTGCATGCAGAGTGGATTGATGTCCTGGTGGCGGAGTTGCAACAATTGCAAGCTCACGTGAGTGTGTACTACACAGACTGGAGGTTAAAAGTGTGGGATTCAAGCGGCGCAAGGGTCATACTGTGTTGAGATGTTACCGGGTGGGGGCCATGCAGTTGAGATGCAGTTGCTGCAGTTGCCTCAACAACCCAAGCTAGCCATCCTGTCCCGCCCGCAGCGTCCAAGTGCCACTCGGCGCAACACCTTCTCACGCCGCAGGTCTGCATGCAGGCGGTGTGGGTGTGATAGCCACAGGACCATAACTTCTCAACTTCAATGAGTAAGGGCTCTTGGTGGCACCCGACAGACTTCGAAATAGCTACCTACCTACCTACCTGTCGCAGCTGCTCATGCAGCAAGTGTAGGTGGGCGTTCCGCCCTTGAGTCCTCCACCATGGCTGTATGCAAGGGGTACAGCTGTGATACGCACAAAGACGCAGCTTCTTCTCACCTGTCGCAGCTGCTCATGCAGCAGGCAAAGGTGGCGTCCTGTCCTTGAGTCTCCCATCAGGGCTGTATGCAAAGGGTGCGGCTGTGATATGCACAAAGACGCAGCTTCTTCTCACCTGTCGCAGCTGCTCATGTAGCAGGCAAAGGTGGCGTTTCGCCTGCATGTCCTCCATCAGGGCTGTATGCAAAGGGTGCGGCTGTCAAACCCACAAAAACACCACCTCTTCTCACCTGTCGCAGCTGCTCATGCAGCAGGCAAAGGTGACGTTCTGCCCGAGCATCCTCTGCCTCGTCATCCTCCAAGCCCAGCTCGCCAAGCAGCCCGTTGTCAGGCAGGTCCTCAAGAGGTTCATCTTCGGGAATGGGCTGCCACCAACTGGCCGCCTTGGGCAGCATGCTGCAATTGATGCTGCCGCTGCTGCTTTTGATGATTTTGCCGCAGCCAATGCCGCCGCTGCCTGCTGCCGGGGGGGCAAGCAGCTGGTGCGTGTGACCGCACAAGGTGCGCTGACTCTGATGCTGCTCCAGGTGCTGCTGGCAGTGGGTCTGGGTGCCTGCTGTCGCTGCTACCAGCCGTCGATGCTGCCGGTCATGGGTGGCGGTCTGGCCTCGAAGCGTCTGGGTGATGACTACTACTGCTGCGGCTGCTTCAGCCACAGGGGGGTTTGTAGGTTCCGCCCTTGTCTTTCAACTACTGCTCCTGCTGCTACTGGTGGGCAAGTGGGCGTTGGGGTTTTTGCTGTCCAGGCTAGCTGCTCAAGTGTCTGCAGCGCCCCCAGCACTCGCTTTGTGGGCCGAGGCCGGGCAGTTCTTTCAGGCTACCATGCGGCACTGCGCTTGTTTATCGCTGTGCTGTGAGGGCAAGCGACATCCGCCGCGCAAATAAAAGCTTTGCAACGCATACAACCCACACCCAGAAACTTCAAGCTGCACCGGCACTTGAGACGGTGGCTCTGCTGAAATAGCACGGCACACCAGCAACAGGGGAGTTTGGGTGACAATGATTTTGTAAATCATGCTCCGTACACACTTGCCACCTAGGTGGCTGCTTTGCGTTGCAGATAGCTAACATGGTGTTGGATGATGTACGTGTCTTGTGTTACCGCTGTGCCCTTTGGTTGCTTCAGTTGCATGCATCTGAGGCTTAATAAGGCAGTGACAGCCCTCTAACTGCAGCAGTGCCCTCCCAACTGCACGTTCTGGTTCACCACAAGCCCCACCACGTGCCGGGTGAGGAAAGGTAGGAAAAGGAGGACATAAGGCAAAAGAAGTGTTCACTCAGATCCGTAATCAGCGCTCAGAGCATTTGACACACTCAGCAGGCCTCCGAAGTCGCTATAAAAACCACAGCACCCATGGTGACAGTGGCAAGGCTCTCTAACTCTCACTCTCTTATGCCAAGTCAACCTGCGGCGCCTGTCTGGAAGCATCACCACCAGGGCCATCGGTGGACCTCCATCTGACTGACCTACAATAACATAGCGGCCTTGTCTGCCGGGCATGTCAGGTCAAGACCTGCAGCTGCTGGCCTGCCGCAACAGCGCAGGGCATAGACCCGACGCAGATGGTTCCATCTGGCGACAAGCACAACGCCTGCAGCTGACCTCCGACCTCTGACCAGCCCCACCTGATCCTGCTGCATGCTACGAGGCCCCCCCTGCGACGCCCCGCACCACCCTCAGAACTGCGGTACTCGAGCCCCCCAGCCCCCCAGCCCCACATCCTCCGTCCGCGCTCATTGCTGCTGCTCCGTTCCGGCAAAGTACGCGGCGCCACTCTTCTCGTGCTCAAGCACGTCAAGCGCCACAACGCAGCTGTGCGCCACGATAGGCTCCGCGTCCTTTGCAAACTGCTCCAGCAGGCCAACGGTGCTGTCGCTGGCAATCGCTCCCAGCGCCTCTGCAGCCTCGTGCCGCACCCTGAACAGCCAAGCAGAACATGAAGCATGCACCTTGAATCGTGACAGGAGGGATAACCGGTACTCGTCGCGAGGTAGTCATTGCAAGGTATGCAGCGGTAGCCCGACAGCAAGTGCGTCGTGCCCCTTGACTCCTGCAACTGGCCCACCCGCCCTGCAGAAACCCTCTCTCCCGCCATCACGCTTCACCTCAGAGTCCCTCCTCAGAGGCCCGCACTCTTCCCTGCTCCCCCTGGTCCCGTGGCAACCTACATGGCATGCTCAGCCGAATCCCTCAGCACCGATAGCAGGTACTCGGTGCTCTTGGGGTCCTGCATCTGGCCGAGCACGTACGCGACCTCGTGCTTCAGCAGGGCGCTGCGGCACTTGAACACATCCCCTAGGGCCGTCACCGCCTCGGGGCCACCCTTGTTGCGCAGCGCAAACATCGCCGAGTAGCGCTGCACGGTGGACGCAGCGGATGTGAGTGTATTTGCACATAGCAGCTTCGTGGTGAGCGGTTTGAACCGCTTGGCTGCATGAACGGCGCTCGGGAAAGCAGCAGCTGCGTCTGTGTGTGTGTTCAAGGATGCTCCCTTGCAGTGCACCATTGTCCTGCCCCACTGTCAATGCGCAAAGCTGTAGCATGTGCTTTGCCCTGTTGCTGACACCTGTAGCCTTCGCCCCCCCAGTACTAAGGGCTGCGATGCTCCCTGCCCTACCGTGAACATGCTCTGGCTTTCGTCAAGCAGCAACGCCCGCAGCTCATCTGTGGGTGTGCTGGCTGGCATGGCTGGCGTGGGGTCAACTGAATAGTAGGGCGACTCCTCGTTTGTTGATTCTGGGTGGTCCTTCATGTACTGCAACCGCTGTAGTGCTAACTGGCAGGTCTCCGCTACCTGAACACAGCAGGCAGTGGCGCATGCCAGTTGGACGGAAGGAGCGGGTGGATAGCTTGCAGTAGTGGTGGTGGTGCTGAGGATCGTGCTGTGCGGTGCAGGCCCTGGCATGCACACACCTCCAGCACAGAGTCATCTGCGTGCTGCATCAGCGGCGCCAGGCATTCCGGCTTTCCAATTGCTCCCAGCGCCTCGCCAGCCTCGTGTCGCACCCTGCACCCCATGCACCGCGAGTGGCTGCATGGTCAGTCCCTGGGGTCGCTTGTTTGCATGGCTGTGCTCATTGCCTGTGCCTCCCTTAGCTACTGACATGGGGTGCTCCTTGGCATCGTTGAGCACAGCCGTCAGCACGCCAATCGCAGCCGCCTCTTGCCGTTGGCCCAGACAGAAGCAGACATCGTGTCGGAACAGCGCTGACGAATCCTTGAGCGCTACGGCACAACGCAGCACACGCAGCACGACGGCTCAGGCGTGCTCCTAGGCTGTTTCGGGCCACACCCTTGCCAGCGCGTGCAAGCCCGCCACAGACGCGCCAGAACTGCGCCAGGACCCACCATCCAGCAGCGCCTCGTAGGCGGCCGTGCCCTTGATGTTACGCAGCGAGAACAGCACGCGATACTTCTCAGGCAGGTCGATGCCAGGGGTGACCAGGCGGCGATGCAGCTCCTCAACTTTGGAGGGCTCAATTTCCATGAGCTGCGCCATTGTACGTGGAGCCTGTCAATCGTTACACAATGTAGGCACAATGCGTCGCTCGCAGGCAAAGTCTTACCTGCCTGCATGGGAACGTTTGCAGCATGGTTGAAGTGTGTCGTCCACGCCATCAGGACAATTCACAGGATGCTCACGATATCGATCACTGCAGGTAGAGCAAGCATGTTGCCCGCTTTATCTTGCATCTACGGAGCTGTGGGACGCACAGGTCTTGCGAGGGGTGCCGGTCTGCCACAATGGTCGGCATGGACGCGCGAGATGTCAAGCTCCAATCACACTGCCTTGGTTAAGGCACTGAGGGAGAAAAGCGGAGCACCCATCTCAGACGTCAAGGTGCGCCATGCATACAGATCTGTGCTGCGCTGCGTGCTCACCTCCAGCTGTGCCTTCTGTGAGCACCTCTGCCGGGACATTTCCCGAATTGTGTGCCACCTTCTGAATGGGAATGCAGGCAAGCCTTGTCGCCAGCGGCTGGGACTTGGACAAGGCATACGACGTGCTCAGGCAGAAGGGCCTGGCAGCTGCAGCTAAGAAGGCCTCCCGACACGCCTCCCAGGGGTTGGTGGGGCTCGCCGCAAGCGCCGCAGGTGCTTCAGAACCTGTGGTGGCCGTTGTGGAGATCAACAGTGAGACTGACTTTGTTGCTCGGGGGGACTTGTTCCGGGGCCTGGTGTCGCAAGCAGCAGCTGCAGCGCTGGCGCAGGCACAGGTGCAAGCAGGGCCAGCACTGAATCAACACCAGCAGCAGCTGGACGAGGCACAGCTGTCGGCGCTGCTGCTGCCGGGCGGATCGACGGTGGGCGCCGCCTGCGCAGAGGTGGCCGCCACGGTGCGCGAAAACATCAAGCCCCGCCGCGCTTTCCTCCTGCGGGGCTCCCCGGGGTCGGTTGCAGGCACCTACCTGCACATGAGCCCGGCGCCGGGGCTTGGCAGCATTGCCGCGGCCGTGCTGCTGCAGCCTGAGCAGCCAGGTGCAGCCCTGCCGGCGTCCGGCGCCGCCGAGGCATCAGAGCTGGCGCAGGGCATTGCCATGCATGCAGCGGGAATGCGCCCTCTGTACCTTGACAGGGCCGACGTGCCGGCCGAGGCGCTGCAGCGAGAGCGCCAGGTTCTTTCTGCACAGGCCAGCGGCAGCGGCAAGCCAGAGGCGGTCGTGGCGAAGATGGTGGAGGGACGGCTGTCAAAGTACTATGAAGATGTGTGCCTGTTGGAGCAGAAGTACCTGTTGGATGACGAGGTCAAGGTCAGGGCTGCTGTGAGCAAGCTGTCGAAGCAACTTGGTTCGCCACTGCGTGTCGCCACCTTCCTGCGGGTGCAGTGTGGCGAGGGCTTGGACACCGTTGATAAGGCCGACTTTGCGACTGAGGTGGCCAGCCTGGCCAATAGCTGATGATGTTCTTGGCCTTGGCTGACCGCAGTGCCTGCAGCAGATCAGGTCATGCATGCTTTTCAGTACGCTCAGCCTGATTGAAGGCATCCTTTCAACGGGTTCGACTTGCAAGGGTGCCTAGGCGGCCAATGGCCATGGCTGATTCTCCTTGTCGCACTGGTTGTGTAAGGCGGTATGGTGCTGAGCGCAACTTTGAGCAGTCCCACAGCATGCACACCATGCACAGCACCCAAGCCTTTGCGCTTGGGCAGTAGGTCACTTTTTAAGTGTCTACACACTCCTTCACCGACCAACGCCTGCAGTTGCGTCCACAACAGATGCTATTGTTGACAGGCAGCCTGTGCCTCTAGGACTCCAGGAACACTCCGCCTGTGTACTGAACACGGCGGCCTGCAGCTCGCTGGCCCTGTGATGGCGCCAGCATCAAGCTACGAGGGCGGGCTGTCGCTGGCCATGGACATTCAGGCGCAGCGGGCAAGGCACACGCAGCATATCCATCCAAGCTCGGCGCTGCAGGGCCTTCAGAGCAGGGCCATCAAGCTGGGGCCCGCAATGTGGCTGCTCATCACGCTGCGACGAGGGGGTGGTCGCAGCCCCTGGACAGGCCATGATGCATCGCTCCAGATATCTGGAAGCCACGCAGCAGCGATGCAGCAACAGGAACAGCAATAGCAGCAGCGGCAGGCACCGATGCAACACTAAGAGAACTGCTCTGGTGCCGTGCGTGCGGCTGGCCGGTCGGTGAACGCGCGCGCGGAGGAGGCATCAAGGTGAGCGCCAGGCACAATGTATGCAGGGCGTTACATGCGCCGCTCGCATGCGGGCCCAAGGTTTATGACGTCCAAGGTCACCCAAGCATGGTTGTACAACAGCCCGTCGTCTCTGCATGCAGTCATTGGCCATTGGATCACTCATGTCATGACTTTGCCTGTTGGAACTGGGGAGGAGCTGCTGGAGTTGGAGCTGGAGTTGGATGCGGCGGTTGGACAGCCTTCCCCTTGCGCGGCAGCGCAGCAGGGGTCCGCACGCCTGCGACACGGCCGTTTGTTCCAGTCCTTGCCGGGCCTGACGGCCGCGGCGGCGCGGTACGGAAACGCCCCCGGCTGCCTCGCTGCCGGACCTCAACCGGATACCGACCTAACCGACCATGGTCAGCTGGGAGGATCCGGAGGGCAGAGCAGGCAACCGCGGCTTGTGGGTTTGCTGGGGCAGACGGAGCCGGGGAACCTGGGCCCGATAGGGCCAAGGCCTGCCTTCCAGGTGACACGCACTGGCAGCTGCCCAGTACCAGTAAGTGGTGGAGGAGCGGCTAGAGCAGCACACATGCCGACGTCGCCTGATGCACCATCGCAGCACGACGGCGGCCCAGTCCTTGCCGGCAGCACAAGCCTTTTCGGCAGCACAGGCCGCCAGGCTGCGCCTGGTGTGTTCAGGTTCCGATCGTCACTGTCTGCTGCAGGCGACGCCCCGCGGTCCTTTGATAGCATGCATGCCCAAGCTCATGCACATGGGCATGTGGCTGCACATGACACTCGGTCCCACGAGGATGTTGCTGCTCGTGGGATGGGTAGGGTGGGGGCCAGGCAAGGTAGGCGCTTCAGGCAGTACAGCGTCGACCCATGCAGCGCAGCGCCAGCAGTACTGCGCAGTAGGCATGCCGCAGGGGTTCACTTGGGGCCAGGGGCTACAGGACCAGAAGGTTGAGGGAAGGCAGGGGCTTGGGGCGTACCCGCTAGCTGGCGCTTACCCGCCAGTTGGGGCCTATCAGCCAGCTGCAGGGGCTCAGGGTCGGCCGGAAGTATGGCATGCTGCAGCTGGGCACATGCATGCGCCTCCAGACCTGCCCATGGACTGCATGAATGGTGCCTGGCTCAATGGCGAGCCCTGGACCCCCGCATGCATAGATTCTCCAGAGTCAGCGTCCGGAGCTCTGATGTAGGCGGAGGCTGCACAGCACGCGTTCTGGCAGTGGCGCTGAGGCTCTGCTGACGTCATGTGCAGTGGCAGTGGCGCTGAAACCCTGCTGACCCTGGCAGTGGCAGTGGCCCTGCAGCCCCTGCTGGGCCCTGGCCCTCGGTTACGCTCCTGCTTACCCTGGTAACGGCAGTGGCCACAAAGCCAAGCTGATCCCGGCGGCAACGTAGGCCCCGCAGTCTTAGAAAGAGAGCTCTGCTTACCCTGGCAGGGTCAGTGGCCCTAAAGCTTTGCTGGGCCCTGCTAATTCTGGCAGTGGCCGTGAAGCCGTGCTGACCCTGACTACCCTGGCCCCTGACAGTGGCAGTGGTGGCAGCGGCGCTGACGAGGCATGACTCACGTCGCACGCTGTGCTAGTGGTCAATCCATTGAGGTGCTGCAGCCAATGCTGCGGGGCGGCCAGCACAGCCTTGCACAGTCCATGTACTGAGTACACACCAGCACGATGCACAAGCGCATAAAACTGTATGCAGCATGCAGCGCAAGGATTATTATTACTTACAATACAGCGACACATGCGGACCCTGCCTGAAGGGGACCATTTTTTAGCTTATGGCCACAAGCTTGTGCCACAAATGATGGTTTGGATGTCCTGGCCATCCTTACGTCGTGTGCTTGGCATGGTCTGTTCTGCTGGGTATCCAAGCATATCATAATCAGAGCCTAAGGCCAGCTCTGGTGGGCTGAGCTATGGCTCTGCAGGGGGGTTGAAGGAGCTACCAACTTGCGCTGCAGCTGGCTGAACATTGGCGCACTAATTGCTTGACCATGATAACTATCACGACTATGCACATTCTGCTGGGTTGGGCAGTATGTACGTCACATGCTGCAGATGCTGCATCCGCATAGATCTTTCTGAGGATGTTTGGCCCACAAGCACATGCAGCAGTTTGGCCTACATAAGCTGAACAAGCTGATTTCCGCCTGATGATATCAATGGTATTTGAGACAGATGAGTGCACTGCCATGCGGCAGTCAACCTTGGGAGGACACATGCATAACGCATGGCACGTGTAACTGCTAAGCATGTGCATGATGCTGCAGTTTCGATACGCAAGTACGCAATTCACCTTGTGGGCACATGCACACGTGCGGCTGGTGCCCTGTGTGCTTTGAACAGTTCAACAAGCTGGGATGCACCTGGATGCACCCAGGTCATGAGCAAAGGGCCCCGTTGCCCGGGGTCCTATGGGTCATCCCCCTGAAAGGATGCCCTTCTGGGAGGGCGTCGCAATCGACGCCTCAGGGCGTATCTCTCTTTTTTCTTTCTTTCTTTCTTTCTTCTCCTACTTGCTTTGCAGCAACTGCTGCTCTAGCTGCTTTCAATGCGTCGGCTAGCAAAGCACTCACAGCAACGCATGCCGCTTGACGGAGACAGTTGTTGCAACTGTCCCCATCAACTGCAATGGGGGACTCTCAAGGCGCACCAAAGTGCACCACCCGCTGGTGGAAACCCTAATTGTTGCTGGCAGCTGTAGGGTGTAGAGGCAGGTTCTCCTGTGGGCTGCACCCTTCCCTCACTCACGCCCAAAGGCGTAGTTCTTCTTTCTTTCACCAACCGCTGGCGTTGACCTCTTGGGTACAACAAAAGGCGTCTTTTCCTTCTCGTGAACAGGCAACTCATGCCGCTTACGGCACATGGACCAGCGTGCCGTCGTGCCGCCTCAAGGCTTGGCCTACTTGAGCACCATGGCTTGGTGGCCACCAATCTTGGCCGCTGCAATCTTGGATTCAAGACCGCGTTCAAAAGCAGTTTGACCGCTCCTGCCGTTGCTGACGCACACGGCGAAAGTGGCCCAACGCCTTGCGGCCCCACTGCCCCGTGCTCATCATGCTTGAGCAAGTCCGCAACAATCTGTGAGCAACAACTGTCACATTGAATGTGAAGTGCTGCCCATGGTAGAGGAAAAATGCTTAGGCCTTATAAGTGTCTGCAGAGGAAGCCCTTGAGCAGGGCCGAGGTATGACCGCTGTCTTTGCCTTGTTTGCTACTAGCCTTCGCATGTGTGCTTCACTTCTGCATTCCTTGACACTTGCGTCATATGGTTCATGAATCATGATTTGATTTGAACAAGGGCCCTTGCACTTCTTTGCGCATCATAAGTGCGGTCATGTGCATATGGCCACGTCAGGACTGTGCACCATGTCAATGTTTCATGCAACCCCATCTAAGTATGCGTGCGCGACCACGTTTTGTGTGCCGGGCAGCATAAGGCAGCTTTTTCAGAGCGTCATGATCACAAGGCATGTATTTTATGTTTCGCAAGTGGCTGCGATGGATGCACGTTGCGCAAAAGGTTTTCCTTGAAGGTTCCAAGCATGGTCTTGCTGACGGCCCTTACTTTGCTGTTGAGCGGCGTTCAGTGCTACCAATTACGTTACGCCAATCTCAATAAGGTTGTTCTGTGCACCATTTACAATGAGATGGCGTTGTGAGGGCGCCTGGGAGCCCGACCCTAAAGGGCAAGACTTTTTGCCGAGGAGCTCCTGCCAATAGCAGCAGTACCGATAGTGGCAGCAAGCCCACAAAGCTTTCCTTAAGGATGCAGGGAGGAAAAACCGAACGCAAGAAAAAGTTCCCGCTGAGGTAGAGGTTCCGAGGTGAAAGGGCCACTTCAAGGGTCCTATATTGCCAGCCGGCACTGAACAGCTGCAGCCAAGATGTGGGAGATCTCTGAATTCTAGAACGACATGCCATTTGTCTTGGTTCCTTAAGCGTCGCTGGTCCTAAGCAAACATGTGGTGTCTGGCTTTGATAACAACAAGCAAGCCTTGCTTCACTTAGGACAGCATGTTCTCCGTCCGACAACAACCACGTTGAGCAAGTGCAGCTCAGCAGCCAGCGGGCTTGAAGCCATAAACCCTACCCTACCCTTAATTGTAACATCACGCTGTTCAGCCTGTACCTGGCAAGCAGCTTCCTTAACGTTTTTGAGAGATGTGTGACTGCAGGTTGAGGTTTGCAGCATGGCTGCTCAACTTGCAACCCTGGTTAGGGACCAGACACTGCTCACCATTCAACGTCGCCAAGCCTCATGGGGCGGGGTGTGTCATGAGGCCTTGCGCTCGTACACCTGCAGGTGCACGCGACACAGAAGGCGGAGTCACACAAGTGTGTCAATCAGGAGTGCTGGGTTGAGCAGAGCGCAAGAGGCAGGTGCTGCGCAGTCCCCACCCCACACCCCAACATATGCAAAGGTGTGGCATTTCGTCAACCTCCAGCTGCACCAATGGTGAATGTTTGCAAAAGTCCTTTTCAAACGTGCGCTAGCGCACCAACACCCTGCCCTAAACCCCCTTCCACCCCCACACCAGTTGCTGCCCTTCCTTGCCCCTCCTGCCATGAATCCTCCCCTGTGATGCCCTTTGATCCCCTTCATCCGCCCCTGGCACATGCGGCTGTGATCACGTTGTCAATTTCATGACGTGCATGCAACACTGCAGCACACCTTGCCCCTGCTTTCCCTTATCCTCCCATGAATCTGCCACTGGCATGCACCCAGCGCCAGCGACCCTGCTGTACACACCTGGAAGAATGACTCGGAGAGAGCCACCATCTGTGGCAGGATGTCCACCACTCGCAGGTCCTGAACCTCATACCTACCACAGTAGCAAAGCGAGTTAGAGAGGATGTAGTTAGTGCCGGTAATACTAGCTGGGATATAGCAAACAATGGTGGCAGGATGTCCACCACTCGCAGGTCCTGAACCTTGTACCTGTCAATTCTAGAAAGGCGAGTTGACAAGGCCATCAGGGGAGGCAGTACCGCAGGCACAGACAGGTGGGAAAGGCAAAACGTTGCGCACCCTCTGAAGTGCTGACTGAAGAAACCCTCGAGTGGCGCGATAGCTTGGGGTGCGGGTGCAGCTTTCAAGCAGCAGGTATGGATGTCTACAACTCACAGGCTGTCAGTCCTGTGCCGCACTGGCCTCTCACCATATCGCCGCTGCCTTGCGGCACACACGACAGGGAGTGCGATCTCCCTGAACCCCACAGCATCCACATCTCCTCACCAGATCTCCTCGACCTTGCGGTGCACGTGCAGGCGGTACGACCCCTCGCATGGCTGCTTGCCCTCGTGCACCATGTTCGCCACCAGGTCGTACTTGGTCACCCCAATGTCTGTGTGGGAAGGTGTGGAGCAGGTTCACACTTGTATGGCAGAACGTGTCAAGCACGGTGAGAGCTGCCTGCCTTCAGACGCAGAGATGAGGAGCTGAAGAGGGTGCCTGATGGACCCCAGTGTCAGGGTGTGAAGAGTGGGAAGATCTCTGTCAGCAGCGACTGCCGGGGCGCACCTGGCAGGCAAAGATGTGGCCATCCACCCCAGTAGACCTTGCAGCAGTAGCAGGATGTCGCGCAGCTCTAGATTCTTCGCTCCCAGATGCAGCATGCCCTCACACATTGGTTCACACTGAGTATCAACTCTCTGTCCACACTCCCCACACCTCCCACCTTCGGGCAGCGGCAGGATGTCGCGCAGCTCCAGGTTCTTGACGGGGAAGTTGACGATGGTGGGGTTCTTCTCGGTAAAGAAGTTGTTCTTTGTGAAGCGACGCATGTGCATGCACAGGAAGGGCGGCAGCCGCAGGATGCGCATGCGGCGGCGTCCCAGGCGGATGTCGTCAGTGATGGTGGTGCCGTCGAACTTGCGCATGATGTTGAAGATGGGCACCTGTGGAAAAGCATGGTGGGGGTAGGTTGTGAGGGTGTGCTGTCGGGCATGGTGCTGCCGTCGAACTTGCGCATAATGTTGAAGATGGGCACCTGTGGGGAAGGTGGGGGTGACATGCATGAGGCGGAGCCTTGGTGAGTCGAGGCAGTGGATAGGCCTCACCTTTACGCCTCCTCCTGCCAGATCACCCCTACCCATCCTTACACATTCCCACACATTTCCACACATTCCCCACACAATTTTCGTTCACACCTGAGGGATGATGTTCTTTTCCATTGAGTCCTTGAACAGTGGCGCAGGGGGCAGGTCCAGCGCCAGCAGCAGGAACGGCACCTTCTCCACAATGTCCTGCTCTGCCGTCGCAGCCTTGCCTTTGCCCGTCCCCTTCTCGGTGATCACCTCCAGTTCCCCCTGCGAAAGCATGGCGTCATAGCAAAGTGTTGCTGTCCTGTTGATGCTTGAGTTCGCCCTCCGAGTGGGCTGCTGGGAAGTGGCAGCTGCCCCCAACGCCCTGCCATCCCTCGCAAGCGCAGCCCTTGCCCTCTTGCCGGCCTCCGCCGAGCCTTTCCTGAAAGCACTGCGTGATGCTGCTGCTCTTCTTT
>JAWZTI010001012.1:0-17571 GCA_039880955.1 Chlamydomonas urium | reverse complement strand
CCCCGGCCTGCATCATCACTGTGACATACCAGATCCACCCCAACGGCGTCACTGGCTCACAAGCCCCTCCCCCCATTGTCCAGTTCACCTGCGTCGACCTGGCTGCCTTCATGCACACCCAAATCGACGGCCACACCTATGCCTGCTGCGGCGTCTCCTCTACCTCGGTGTCATTGTGTGCCACCAGCGGAGTCATGACCAAGCTTGATCAAGCTCATCTTGGTTTGCGACAGCACCTTTGGTGTTGAGACCTTTGCTGCCGCTGTGTGGAGCACGCTGGCACCTGGTGCGTCCTGCAACCTGGGATACAGCAAATCCACCTCATGCGGCTGCCAGCACAGCTTCACCTCTCCTGCCTGCCAAAACGCCTTGCCTCCTCCTCCCAGCCCCCCTCCTGCTCCCCCCTTCCTTGACTTCCCCCGCAACTGGTTCCCGGCAATTCCAACCGCAACGGCGGTGTCGGCTCCGGAACCGGCACTCAGAGCTTTGCGTCCACCTTTGCCATCACCAGCATGGGCGCCAACAGCTTCACCGTCACCATCTCCCCCAACGCCGACTGCAGCTCAGCATTGTCAGGCGCCCGTGGCTGCTGTGCCACCACCGTGACAAAGGTGGAGCTGGTCATCGGCCAGGCATGCCATAACGCCATCGCCATGGTCACCTCTGTCACCACCGGCTCCCAGCCCCTGCAGCCGTCGTACGTACAGATGTTTTCCTGGCCTGGCACTGCACCTGCCGGCCAGGATCCAGCTGCATCGTTCCTGATTGCCAAGGTTACTGGCCTGGCCAGCGGTGGTGTGACCTCCTCGTTCACTGTGAACCTGAGGCTCAATGGCGCCTGCCCCTCACCCCAGGCATTCCTGTACAACGGCAACTTCTGGTTCGCCTCATATGGCGACACTCCCACAGGTCAGGTGGACGGCTGTTGCTTCCGGCAACCAATAGACAGCCGCAAACTCCACGTGCCTCGCTCTGTCGACTTTGCCAAGCCGCCTGCTTGCAAAACACCTTAATGACACACAGCAGCACCGAAACCAAAATCATTGCTTCGTTTGTCCTGTTTGGAGCTCACCATCATTGCGCTTGAACCATGTCTGGGGCAATAGGCAGATCTAGCAGTTGGGGAGCTTTGTTGCAGATGCTTTACTCCGGGGCTGTATAGGCAGTTCTGTAGGATTATGTGACGCGAATGAATTTTTGTACTCTGTAATGTGTAACAAAAAAGCACCAGGCTCCTGTTCCAAGGGTCAAGCCTACCTGATTGCCACCACTCGAGCTTTCAAAGAGTGTGGAATGCAGCACACGGGCTGGTACATCCACAGCTAAGGCACCCAGAAAGCAGGTGACGCGAATTCATGCGTGCATCGCAGACTCGATTGAGTTGCAACCCATGTCCATCACGCAGTACTGTGTCGAGTAGTCGACCAGTACTGAATTAAGCTTTGCACAGGAGAGTCATTGCAAAGCAGCCACACCTTTGTTTGTGCTGTTGATGCTGACGGACTGCCTGAAAACCATGCAGACCTCCCAGACTATAATGTTGCAGCAGCACTGCTGCTTCCCATTACCAAGCCAGCACTCATGTGCATATATGATACAAGGCAGGCCACACTGCAACAGTATAACAAACATGCCACAAGGATGCTTGCCATCTGCAAGACCAAGCGTAACTGTTGCCCCCAGGTAGGGTGCGTCTTTTTATCATGCTTTGCCTGCCAACCTCAGGTCAGCTACAGCCCAAGCGCCTGGTGCATTGCCGCTGACGCTACAAGCAAGTCCTCACACCTCACAGGTCTTGGTGCTGGGGCAGAAGCAGGGACGAAACCAGCGCTGAAGCAGCCCTCCCTTGCTCTTAAGCCTCGTTAAGCCAGGGTCCCCGCTTGCTGGCGCACCTGCCTGTGGGTGCCCAGACGCACCCATGGTATCTGTCGCTGCACACAACCCATCCTCTCTGGTGCCTACACAGCCATCGCTTGCGCTTGCAATGCCCTCCTTGCTGTCAACACCAGTCTTCAAGGCCTTGGCTGCCACCAACTCCTGAATGGCAGCACTGACCCCATCCGCCATGCCTCTACCGGCCTTGTTGTCGCCTTGCGCCTTACCCACAATCACAGCGCTGCCCAACCTAAAGGCCATCGCCTCCACGCCCAGTGGTTTCTTCATTGCACGGGCATCAGCACCCAGAGGGTTGCTGTCGCAACCGCTCAGCACCTGTGTTAGCAAGCAACAGGTTGGGCAAGGACTTGCGCACATGCTTGGTCGCTGAAATGACAGGGTGGCAAGCGAACGGCAGTGACCCAGCAACCAGGGCATGCACGCTGTGCGCTAGCTGTCTTGCTGGCGGTTGTGTAAGCGTACCACCCTCTGCAAAAAGAGCTTACCAGGATGTCTGCCTTGCGCTTGCGTGCCAGGGGTGTGCCGTCCTGAGCCACCACTGCTGCTGCAACACCTGCCACTGCCTGCAGTGCACCTTGTGCAGCCGCCCCGTTGACCGCCTCGCTGTTGCCCTCAGCAGGCCTCGATGCTGGACTGTTGTCACCAGGTGCACCTGACTCCTCTGGATCCCCTGCACCCTGAGCCATGATGCGTAGAGCGATTGCATCAACCGTCATCTCGCCTGTGCCTTGAACGTCTACCGCTGCGCTGTTTGCACCCTTGGCCGCAGTCTCCGCCTTGCTGGCTGAACCCCCCATCTGGCGAGTCCCCACCACTTGTGGCGCCTGCACAGAGTCAGTCGCTGCTTGTGACACACCGCCTGCATCCCCTGCAAGCGCGGCTGTCTCTGCGCCGCTAAATTCGCTGGACGGTACGGTGTCAGCTGTTGCAGGCGCCGCATCAGCTTTCCCACCCTCCAGGCCTGCACCAAGGAAGCTCGGAGCTGCTAGTGAGCCAGCCACCGAGTCTGTGCAACAGTCAGCATCGTCAAGCAGCGCAGGCGCAGGGGTTAGGTACATCGCATGAGGCGCAGGCAGAGCCAACTGAGACACCAGCATCATGTGCAAAGGCAGCCTATTATCATCAGCTACTCGATAGTGTGCTACAGCGCCTGTGCTTATTGCAAACCTGCCTGGCTAATCCCCTGCCTATCCCCTGTGCCTCACCAGCATCGTCTGCAACGCTGAAACTGACAAACAGGCGGTCGACTGCATTCGTCAGCAGCACACGGCAGATGCTGCCCTGCATGAAGGCCATTGACTGGCTCGTCACAGCCAGGGAGTTCCGGGACGCAGCGCTGGCCGGCGGGCCGGCGCGAGCAGGGGACGGAGGGGGCAGCAGCGCACACCCTCCAGCTGCCTGCCCGCCCTCGTCCGCTGCTGCAGCCTGCTGCTGCGCCTCTGCAGCCAGCGTCTCCAGCATGGCCTCCACAGCTGTGCTGCCAGGGCCACCCAGCACTGGGGACTGGCACTCCTCGAGAGACGGGAAGGGGTCCACGCTGCCGCCCTCTGCCTGAGCCTCTGCCTGAGCCTCTGCCTGAGCCTTGTCCTCCGACCTCTCCTCCTGCTCCTCATCGTCACCCAGCTCCTGGGCGGGATCGGCCTCGGGGATCTGCAGCAGCAGCACTGACCCAGTGCCAGCAAGGAGTGATGAACCCAGGGACAGCATGGAGGACGGGGCTGACGTGAAGGAGGGCTGCGAGGAGAAGGAGCCCTGAGTGAGCCCTGCGTCGAGCAGGGCCTGGGAGAAGGAGCCTTGGAACAGACCGCTGTTGAAAGAACCTCCTGCTGCTGCAAGCCCTAGTGTTTCAGCTGCAAGCAGTGCCGGGGGTCGCGCTCCGCCACCGCTTTGGCGCCATGCAGGTACCATGAGCTGCACCACGCCTTGCAGTGTTGCGCAGGCCTTGACTGTGGCATCGGCGCGAGGTGCAGCCCCCTTCTCCTCCTGACCGTCCTCATCGCCCCATGCATCCTCACCAGCTGCAGACTTGACCCCAAAGATGAAGGTCTTGCCGTCAACCCCAGCATGAACACTGCAGTCACGCACCTGCCCTCCCACGCTGGCGCTGGCCCCATCTGCCATCATGCTCATGGCGGCAGAGAGGTCGTCCTGGACCTCCTGCTCCTGCTCGCCCTCCTCGCCCTGGCTGTAGCAGCCCTTGCCCTCCACGCTGCCTGGGCTACGCTGCCGCGGCACAGCCTGCATGTTGGCAACCATGCTGTACACCTGGATGCGCTGCTCCCTCAGCGAATCAGGAATGGCTGAGGGCGCTATCAGGAGGCGCTCCAACCCCTCCAGTCCCTGCCCAGCCTTGCCCGCAGTCGGCTTGGCGAAGGCCGCAACTTGTCTGGCCTGCTTGGCCCCCTGATCACCGCCCGACTTGTGATCAGGTGAGGTGCCGGCGACCAGAGTGCTGCTCTTGTCACAGCCATTGGCTGCGAAGCGCGCCTCCTTGGCCGTTGTGAGCACACGGGGCAGTGCTGGCGCGCCCACCACGTCTTCCACTGTGTCGCGTGATGCCCTAGGCTGCACTTGCGGCGTGTCGCCATGTGAAGCCGCTGCCTTCTCTGACCCCACCGCTGCAGCGCTGGGTGGTGGCATGGGGGTGGCATCCTGGAGGCCACTTGTGGCTGCAGTTGTCAGTGACACAGTGCTGCTGTCGCCAAAGACGAAGGGGCTGGAACAGACTGACAGGGGCTCCGCAATGGTGAGAGTTACGCCGCCGCCATCCCGGGGAGAAAGGCTGATAACCAGCATGTTAGGCGCCTGTGCCTTGCCCAAGGGAGTCAAGGGCTTGAGGGATGAGGGCCGGCGTGCGGCTGAGGAGCATCCGGTGCGGTGGGCGCTTGCTTCTGGGCTGTCAGATGCTGAAGGGATAACCAGCCTGGCATTGGACCCCTGATCAGCATGGTGCAAGCAGGCATGCACGAGAGGGTCAGGCGATGGAGCAAGGAACGTGCATTGTTGCAACCATACAGCAGTTCAAGTGCTTCACTGTCACTCTTTGTACCTCTGGTACACACAACGCCCCAGCCGCTCACCGCTAAGAAAGCAGGTTTGATCTTCTTCACAGCAGGCAGCTCGGCTGCATCAAGCTCGGGCGCTGCACGCGCACTGGCAGCAGCCAACTGCTGGGCGACAGCAACAATCTCGCTGCCCGTGCTGCAGCCGCCTTGAGCGTTCGTGGAAGACAC
Source organism: Chlamydomonas urium (assembly GCA_039880955.1). NCBI lineage: Eukaryota > Viridiplantae > Chlorophyta > Chlorophyceae > Chlamydomonadales > Chlamydomonadaceae > Chlamydomonas > Chlamydomonas urium. Next base: position 12,442 of record JAWZTI010001012.1, on the reverse strand, counting down.
TGCACCGCCCACAGCCGCATGTTTTGTTTCAGGAATGGAGTAGCCCGCAGCTGAGGAGCCAGCCCTGGCAGTGCGAAAAGACGCAAACGAGCTGTCTGACCGCGCGGCACAAGAGCGGGCATCAAAGAACTCCTCCTCTGAGGCGCAGCTGTCGCTTGACAGCTCATCGCCAATGTCCAGCAGCTCGAAGCTGCGGACGCGATGGTGCGTGGGGTTGGACCACAGCGTGGGAGGCGAGGTCGTCTCGCCGCTGGGTTGAGAGTCTGCGGGCTGCACGCTGCCATTGGACGCAGTCCGGGAAGTAGAAAATATGTAGGGCATGATGCGCTGCTGCAGGCGCGAAGCCAGCGACCTTGCCATGCACTGCAACGGCCGGTCAACGCCAACAACTTGCTGGCCTCCCCAGAGCTGTGCCGGCTGACAAACAAACACGTAGCTGCAGTGTGTACAGTAAAAGCGCAGTGCGTAGCCTGAACCGTGTCGTGCAATGGCGATTGGCGTTATCTCTGCACAGGAACTTCCCAAAGTGTGGGTGGCGACAGCTCGAATGCACGAGTGCAGGCCCTGCATGTGCCTGTCGCATGTGCAGCCAGCAAGCAATTTTAGCAAGCTTTGTGGTATCCGGCTGTTTCAGCCGAACCGTTGACCGCTGACCAGGGAGTAGAGCAAATTGCGTGCCATGGCTTCCTCCTCACGGCGGCGCCGTGGCGCCGAGGACGACGTGCATGCAGGTGATTCCCCATGTTGCCGTCAACTGGCACAATCAGGCGGTCTGTCAGAGCCTTGACACCCTGCTCTCGTTGCATGTGCCACAGGCAAGCTGGCCCCCAAGCCCGTGTTGGCCATGCCTGGCAAGGGTGCTGCATATGCCAGGTGATGATGCCGTGTCGTGCTCGTCCACGAAGCAGCGTTGTTGCACATGGCGCTAGCTGACAATGAAATCTCTGCTCATGGTGCACGCAGCAAGCCTCTGAGTGCATCCAAACAGATTAGCAGCCCTGGTGCAGCAAGCACCAGAGGCCAGTCTGCAGCACGATCCAGCAGCCACGCCGCTAGCACTGTAGCCTCAGCTGCACATGGACGTGCTGCAGACCCTGTGCGGACTGGGATGACCACAGCATCAGATACGACTGATGGGTTTGACAGCCCAGAGCAGAAACGATTCATGCGCGAGGTGAGATGCTGGTCCTCTTCTCTAATCGCAGGTAGCTTGCAGGTGATTTGCAAGTCCAGGCAGGCCAAAGCTGGTGGGCGTTTGTGCAGCTGTGCGGAGCAGGCAGACTGGGGATGCATGACCTACCTGCCGACATGGTCAATTTGGGGCTGGTCGTTTGCGTCGCATGGCGCTGACCATCTGTCTCAGCCTTCTGCTGTCTGCCTGTGCCGTCAAACCTCAGAGCGCGCGCCAAGAGGTGTACAGCTTCATCAAAGGGAGTCGAAGGGGCACCACAAACGGACGCTATGACCAGGTGAGGACGCAACCCACACACCCAGGGACATTGAGCATATCCTTGAACGGCAGACTGGCATGAGCGCTGCGAAAAAGCCTGAAGATCAAGGAAACCCTTTCTCTTGCTCTTGTGCAGGCTGCACTGGATCAAGCACGTCGGGCAGGCGCTGCTCAGCGTGTCCCCAGCCGCAGCATGGGCACCCCTGACCCCACACATGCTGCATCGCAACGCCGGGACAGACTCTTCCCTGCTTCTTCAGTGCGTGACACCAGCCCAGCTTCACGTGCTGATCAGGGTGACAGGATAAAGCCAGCTCTGTCTGCTGGATTTGTTGAGGCAGCTGCTCAGCAGGGTAAGGCGCTCCCCGCTGCTCGTGAATCCAACGGGCAAGAGCTAACATTGGGTGTTGCTCGAAAGGTCTCAGGCTCGCGTTTGGGGCAGGAGGAACAGTGCCGGCAGGGGTGGCCTGGGCAGGGTCAGGGGCAGCTTGAGCAGGAGCCAGCTCACCAAGCGCAGCCCCAGTCAGCTGGCACTGCCATGACGGAAGCGCAGAAGCATGCTCTGATGAGAGATGTGGCGGCCCGCATCATCCAGGCTTACTGGCGCTCGTGGTGTGCATGGCGTGCCAAGGTGAGCAGCCTCCGGGGGCAGCACACTGCTTCACTTCCTAGCCCATGCTGCTGCAAGGAGCACAGCTAGTCAACTTTTCCTTGTTGCCTACAAGCCTGATTCTGTCTGCTTGCTTGCCACGTGCAGCTGCGGAAGGAGGCCGAGGAGAAGACACTCAAGCGCCTGCTAAGCAGCTCCCTGATGGGCTGCCTGCCTGGTCTTGCAGCTGTGTCTGGGTCTGATGTGAAGTCCTTGACAGCAGGCTTTAGCTCACTTCCTGGGCCGGCTGCAGGCAGGCAAACGTCTGAAGACTCTGCCCAAAGCGCCAGGCAGTTGGTGGCAGTTCCACCTGCTGGTGCAGCAGACGTAGCGGGCTGCAGCAGTCTGCAGCAGCACCAGCACCAGCAGCAGGTTGAGTTGCCACACTATCTGCCTGCTGCCACCAGGCGCCAGGCAGGTGAGGGCCGCCTCTCCTCACGCCAGGCAGCCACTGGCAAGGAAGCAGCGTCGGGGCCTAGGACAAGGATCCACAAACCAGCAAGCAGTCAGCACCTCACTAGGCCAGGTGCCAAGCACACCGTCCTCACGTTCCATGCCACCCCACCCGCTGGTACGTGGGTTCAGGCGCATTCCCGCTGCAGCTGTCAGCCATTCTTGCCTCCATGCCCCTGCCTGCCTAGCTTTCCGCCATGTAGCCTGGGCATTGTAGCTTGATGCTTGCCTCTGCCTGCTGTGCCTCTTGACACATGCACTGTGAAGCAAGCATCTGCCCTTCTGCGTTCTTGTATATTGAATCCAGGCGCCACATGCTCGCCGGACGCCGTTGCACCAGGTGCTGGCAACCCTGACGTTGAGATGGCTGCCATGCTGCCTCCACTTCAACAACATGACAGCACCCCTGGGAGTGAGATCTCCGCCTCCCAGGCCCAACAGGAGGCCGGTGATGAGCCTGGCCCTGTGAGGCAGCTGTTGGCAAGACTTGCTCGCTCCGGGGGTGGCCTCCAGGCAGTGGTCAGTGGAGGCGGTGAGGCTGGGGAGGAGGGCGCCGGTCAAGGGGCGCGCGCCAGCTCAGCTAACATGCTGGAGACTCTGGGGTCGGGTGACCTCGAGCTGCTGCTGCAAGTGATGGACTCGGCAGATGACGAGGGGCAGGGGCAGGATTGTGAGGAGCCCTGCGAAGGCCATGACGCAGCGGGGGCAGATGGGCGGCTGGCACAGCTGACTGAAGGGCAGCCTGTGGGTGGACGTCTGGATGGTGTTGTAGGTAACGCTGCCACAGTTGACAATGAGGCTTGGCAGCACCTCACGGACTCAGAAGAGGATGGGGATGAGGGTCGTGAGCAGAAGGAGGGCGATGGGGTCAGTGTCCTGGCACTGACAGAGGCAGGGACTTCCAGGTCACGCTCTGCATCCGGGGCAGTGGCACACGATGCGCAACTGCACCAGGGACAACAGCGGTGGCCTGGAGGCCGCGAGGCCAGCGACAGTGTTGGAGGAAGGCGTGACCATCGCCTCAGCCGCAGTCAGACACTGCCGCAAATGAAGGCCGTTGCGGAGGGTGTGCTTAGGAAGATGAGCGGGCCTGGAGCCGTAAGCAGGCACAGCCAGCAGCTGCCCAGCGCTGCTAAGGCCACTGCAAGTGCAAGGGCAGGGTCTGGTTCGGGGACAGGCTCACAGGGCAGGGTTGGAGGTGGGGAGGCGGGTGCTTCTATACGGGAGGACACCATGTCGAGGCTGAGGCGCCTTAGCCAGCGCAGCCTGACAGGCCGCTCCTCAAGCCAGCCATCCAACGGCGACGTTGAGGCGCATGGGCAGGGGCCCCTCAGCGTTGACGTGACTCCGGTGCTCCTGGGGGATAGCGGGGACGCAGCGGGTTCAGGGCAGGTGATGGCCAGTCCCACACGCCTCGGGGTGGAGGCATGCGAGCATGGGGATTGGGACAGCAGCCACCGCCCCTGCACGGCAAGCGCCAGGATCAGCAGCGGCGATGGTGGCGGGTCAGAAGAGGGGGCGGCACGGCAGCACAGGCCTGTGTCGGCGCTTGAAACCGGGTCAAGGAAGCAGCATGGTGCGTGTTGGTCTGCCGGCACAGCTAGGGATGAGCACTTGCAAGCTGGCAACCCCCATGGCCATGGCCAGCACAGGGGCACTCCTGGCCTGCGGGCAGGGCAGCTGGGAACAGCTGAGGCAGCAGGGCAGTCTGGCCTGATGTCCCACGAGCCGCTGCCTCACCTGCCAGCATGTGCATCAGTAGCATCAACCCAGTCACAGGGTCCGATGCGCTCGATCATTAAGCGCTCAGCTGCAGCTGTTGGAAGCACAGGGCAGGGGGCAGGGCCTGAGGCACAGCCGCGGCCGGCGACAGGCGCAGCAGATGCAGGGTCCGCAAGAGGAAGCGACAGTGGCAGCTTGGGCAGCGGCTTTGGGGACAGCCGTAGCCTGAGCGGTGCACTGGAAGCGCTGGAGGAGGATGAGGGCGAGGATGAGGAGTGGGAGGAGGCAACATTGAGAACCAGGCAGGGTGGTGCGACGCCCGGGCAAGCCTCTGCGGGAGCCAGGGCATGGGCGGCAGCAGACACCAGACGTCAAGGGTTCCGGGAAGTGCCGGAGGCGTGGGCTGGCACAAGCAGCGCAACCAAACCAACAATGGTGCCAGCATCTGCGGCAGGCCAGCCGCGCCCTCTCAAGTCCATTCTGAAAAAGCCTGCTAGCGCTCCTCCCTCTGGGCCCCCACCACCATTGCAGCAGGGCACCTACACTTCAGCCCCAGCCCCTGCGCACGTCAGGCCAGCAACTGCTACCCCTGCTGTCGCACCGCCCTTGCCAGCTACCAGCCCTGTTGAAACTGCACCTCGGATCGGCAGCGTACCATCTGCTCCATATCCTGCTATTGCGCCTGGCACAGACAATTTGGGTCCTGAGGGAATCACTGCCGTTGCTCCTGAAGCGTCGTCCCCCATCACAGCAGGCACCCCTGCTACCATGGGCAGTGCTACCCACTACGCTCCTGCAGCCGCTTCTGGGCACCAGCCTGCCGCTTCTAGCAGCGCCAGCGCAGGGGCAGCACCTAAGAGTCAGCCTCCACCTGGGGCTGACTGCGCGCCTAACAGCAGCCTGACCACTGACAAGCTGCGTAGCATCCTGAGCTTCCTGGACACCATGGAGCAGCAGGTAAGGAGAAGGTGCCTAGCAGCAGGGGCAACTTCTTGTGTCCGAGTGCAGTGTTTGAGTGCAGTATTCGAGTGAAGTGTTTAAGTGAAGTGTTGGAGATCGCGGACTTGCAAAAGCATATGCTGCAGGCTGACCCGTTGTTGCAAGCACCGCCCCTGACTGCCGCATTGCAGGCCAAGGACGAGGCAGCCACGCTGCTAGCCCCCGGCTTGGAGCCGGAGCCGTCGCTCTCCAGCCCAGCCTCGCCAGTAGCTGTGGGTTTGGCACCTACGCACAAGGGCCCCCCTATGCAGCTGCATAACAGCAGGGCAGATGGTGCAGGGGCATCCGAGCACATGAGGTCATTAGACGCAGCTGGGGCGCAGGTGCAACAGGAGCAGCAGCAAAGGCAGGTGGAGCTGGTGCCTGGGGTGTGGCAGGCCCAGGATATGGAGGATGGCACAACTAGGGCTACAGCAGGGACAAGGGCTCGCGCCCTGTCCGCCAGCCTAGTTTTCCCTGGTGGCCTACATGCACAGGCACAGGCAGGAGACTCAAGGGCGGCTGCGGCAGTGGGTGGCAGCGCGGGTATTGGCGCTGGGGCTCAGCCCATGGCTAGGCCTAGCACCGCCGCCCCCGCCAAAGGCAGGCAGGACCACGGTACACCAGCTTCAGTCTCAGCCTTGGATGAGCTGCTGGCTGGCAGTGACAAGGATGATGTCAGCCATAAGATTGGCTTGGAAGGAGGTGGCGGGGCAGGCGCCGTAGCAGGGGGCGCGCAGCTGCCCCCTGCCTTCCTGGCAGAGTCTGTCTATGATGGTGTAAGGGCCAAGCTGAGGCGGCTGCAAGACGACGTGCGGGACCGAGACGTAGCGATTGAAGCGCTGCACAAGGTAGGAAGGGCAGGGCATGCGTAGCGAGGGGTAAAGCGGAAGGCTGCTATTGAGCAGTACCACTGGCTGCGCTGTGTGTGGTCTGCACCATGTTGCCTGTTTAGCCTCAGTGCAAGGAGTTAAGAGCCACCAACTGGTGACACAGGGCAGTTTCAGTGACCAGGGCTGACTTGCAGTCCGCCCACATCCCGCCCCCTTCCTGCCCTCAGGAGCTGGAGGTGATACAGCAGCACCACAGGGCCTCGCTGGCCGATGCCGAGGCGCGCACCCATGAGCTGCTGGCAGCACAGAGGCAGGAGCACGAGGCAGGGCTGGCGCGACACCTGGCCTTCATTGACAGGTATGGACGGGCGGGAAAGGGACGGGGGCAGGGTTGGGTGAGTGCGGCATGGGGCAGAGCAAACGTCACCACGCCCAGCAGCCTGTGGCATGGTGCTAGAAAGGCTGCGGCGCCTTTCACTCAAGCCTGCTATTCAACCAGGAGCTTTGCTCTGATGCTTATGAAGCAGGCTCGCCATGTGGCACACAGACGCTGCCTCGAGCTCATGCTGCTTCCGTGCGCGCTGGGTGCAGGTTGCTGGCAGACAAGGATGAGCTGTCACGGCAATACCAGAAACTGACAGAATCCCTCCGGGTGAGAATGGGTCGAGAGGTTGAACTAGTTCAACCCAAAGGGAATGTTTGCCCGAAGTCCCTGCCATTGATCGGTCCCTGATCCCTGCCATTGATCGGTCCCTGATCCCTGCCATTGATCGGTCCCTGATCCCTGCCACTGATCGGTCCCTGACCCCTGCCATTGATGGGTCCCTGAAAACAGGGGTCTTCATGTTCGCCCATGTTCTTTGACCTTGCTCCGACCTTTCTCCCTCCCTGCTTTGAAGCAAGACTTTCAATGCCAGCACTGCTGTCCTACTTACCAAACTCACCCCTCAAACTGTGTGCCTCGCTCATGCATACCAATACCAGGGGGTTGAGTCAAAACAGGATTTCGCTGTGTCCAAGCTGAAGGAGGGCTGGGCTCAGGAGCTGAGGCGCCAGAGGGAGGCGTGGGCAGCAGCCGAGAAGGCAAAGCGGGAGCAGTGGCTGGAGAGCAAGACGAGGGAGGTGAAGGAGCTGACCGTCAAGGGCCTGGAGGGAGAGGTGAGAACCAGGGTGGGGTGGGTCCAGGATGGGCTTGATGGTCAGGGCGTAATGACGGTTAGAGCTGAGCCGTGGCATGCAAAACAGCATAGAATAAAAAGCTGTTCACTCTCCATGTAGACCGTGGCAGCGCATATGGGTTCTGACTGCACAGGACCTGTGCTTGCAAAGACGTTCCGTGCTGACCTGTTTGGCTTCCTGCAACCAACCCTGCAGGTGCAGAAGCTCCTGACTCGCCACAAGGCTGAGCTGCTGGCTGCCCAGCAGGCAGCAGCGGAGGAGAGTCGCAGGCAGCTGGATGTTCTGACTGCTGAACACCAGGTGGCAGTGAGGCAGCTCAAGGACAGGCTGCTCAAGGTAAGGGTGAGGGAATGCGGACACGGCTGCAGGGCTGGCACGTCAGCGTGGGGAGGAGGAGGCTGCGTACTTGATGGCTTATGGCTTATGAGGAACACCTGGGGCTGCAAGCCACTGCCGACAGCTATGGGGTAGGAGCAAGGCCTGATGCTGTACTGAACGCTTTGCCAATGCTTGCTGCAGGAGCAAGAAGAGGTGGTTGAGAGGGAGCGCACGTCGGCTCAGGCAAGGCTGAGGGAGGCATCTGAACGGTAAGGAAACACTTTTGTTGCTGTTTTGTCATCTGCTCGCATGATTGTCAGAGTCGCTGACTTGAGCATTCTGCCACCCTTCATGGCGCCCATCTCTGTGGGCTCAAAACCCCACATACCTTTCGATGGTTGTGCGTGCAGGTATGAGCAGCAGCTGCAGACGCAGCGCATGCGTCTGGTTTCTGATGGTGACATGCGCATGGAGCAGCTTGAGATGAGCAGGTGCGCCATGGGCAACAACGAGTCACGACACGTTGGCGGGGTGGCAGCTGGAACAGCCGTTGCAACCAACGTAGCAGGATCGTATCACAAGCTATTCCTGTTCATGCTGTTGCAGGCGTGAGGAGCGCAAGCGAGCGGATGAGGCTCTGAGCAAGACTGTGGCTGAGGCTGAGCAGAGGGAGAAGCGCGTGCAGGAGGAGTGGCGGCAGGAGAAGGAGGCGATGAGGCGGACCTACGACAAGCAGGTTGGGCAGGGTAGCAGCCAAGGAGAGGGGGGCCTGCAGAGGTCGATGCTGCCATGTGGGATGAAACCACTCCAATCACCCATTACTGGTGTAAGTTGCTGTTGGTTGGCTGCCTTGGTAGTTTCCCCTCTTGACCGCAGTTGCTTCCTGACATTGCTGTGCATGTGTCACCACAGATCGAGGCTCTCAGAGAGCAATACGAGACAGGGCAAGAGGGCTGGAGGGCCGCCATGGCTGAGCGGGCGCGCAAGGAGGTGGCGGAGCGGGAGGCGGCACTGAGAGACAAGCTGACAAGGGAGCGCGATGAGGAGATAGAGGTGTGATAGAGGGATGCAGGACGGGTAGGCTGCACGAGTGAAACCTGAAGACTCTTCATGCTTGTACCAGAGCTGGATCAAGGTTGCTGAAGGTATAGAGTTTCACATCGCTGTGGTGTGTTGCTGAACAGTGTTGCATGGCAAAGGTTGCCTGAATCTGGCCATTGCCTCTCTCTCACATCGCCATGTTGTATGTGCGCCTGCATGCCCTCCCGTATAGGCTGTGGTGCATCGGCTTGAGGCAGAGAGCAATATGGTGCTGGAGGAGGCGCGGCACGAGTGGGCCAGGAAGGAGGAGGGGCTGAGGGCGAAGCACGCGGTTGCCATCAAAGAGGCTCAGAAGGCGGAGACCAGGTGAGCAACAGAGCGGCTGTTAAAGGGTCTTAGCGGGCAGAGACCAGGTGAGTGATGATGGGTTGTGAGTGGGTTGAATGGCAATGCGCACATGGGCCTGAATCGGGAAGGACTGGCCGTTGGAAGGCAGGTGGCGCTTTAGGCATAAACAAGAGGTTGCCGCAATGCAAGCCAGGCAGGCGGAGTGAGACGGTGCATGCTAGCCTGACAGCGCTGTGGCTACATCCCTCTTGCTGTGCTATCATGCTCAGGTTGGCTGAGCGATTCAGGCAGGCAGGCTCAGCGCAGCAGGCAGCAGAGGCCAAGCTGTCAGCGGCAGAACAGGCAAGTGGGGGACACATCTGGAACAGGCATCAGCTCGGCCGTATGTTCCAACACAAGCACTGCACCTGCTCTGTCACAAACTTGCGTACTGACATGGTAAATGGTACTGGCTGCCTTCTGCGCAGAGCATAGTGCGCCTGCAGCGTGACCTGGAGACGAGGGAGGAACGACTGAGAAAGCTAGAAGCACAGGTGCATTCTCACCGACTGAGGAGCAACTGCGTTCAGCTCAACAGCCACCAGGCCGCAAGCCCTGCATCCTGCTTGGCGCGTCTGTGAAAAATGCATGACTTGCTTAAGAATGTCCAGGGTTATCAAGTCTGTGCCTGCCCAATGCGCTGCCCTGGCCCTGCAGCTATCTGGCGCAAGGGAGGAGGCGGGCACGCGCCACTGGCACCAGAGCTCAGAAGCAGCGCAACGTGAGGAGCAGCAGCACGAAGCACTTCAGGTGAGAGGGCTGCATCGCAACTGGCTACCTATGCTGCTGAGGGCAGCCCTGTGTCACCGCTGATCAGGTGCAGCTGCAGAGGCGCTAGTAGACCCCTTCATCCCAGGTCACCTGTGACACCATCTGTACCATCAACCTGCCCTGCACCGTGCAGGTGGCACTGCAGGAGCGCGACGCTGTGCAGCAGCGCTGTGTTGGGCTGCAGCGGCAGCTGGAAGAAGCCGGCCAGAAGGCGGTGCTGGACATGTCACACGTGGAGGCGCGTGTGCGGGCAACCCTGCAGAAGAAGGACGAACAGATGGCGGCGCTGCGCGACCAGGTGATACTAATTTGTCAAGGACAGAACTGGGCAGCATTAGGTAATCCTTTACGGGCAGACCTGTCCCTGGCCTGCCACCTCCATTGAGTCAGCCTGACTCTGCTTGGCTGGGTTTTACAACAGTGCCCTGCTGTTGCTGAATAGTCCCTTGGTGCTGCACAAGTCAGTCCTACAGTTGCGTCAGCCCTGCGACAGCTCGTGTGGCACCCAAACCTTACCCCCCTTGGTGCTGCTGTTCCGCAGGTCTCAACGTTGATGCAGCAGCTGCGGGCAACGGAGGGGGTGCTGGCAGCTCAGCAACGAGAGCTGGGGTCGCTGTGAGGGATGCATGCATTGGCTTGGGCGCAGGGGCAATCCTGTGAAATGCCGTGCAGGACCCCACTTTGCTCTTGTCCACGTATTTTGGCAAAGCGGGGTCCTGCACTATGCGTACTCCTCACATCGCAGTCCTACATGTGAAGGCACCTATGCCCAATCAAGCAGTGAAATCTGTTATTCGTTGTGCACAGGCGATGCCAGTGCCAAGTTGGCATCAGCACAGCAGGGATGCAGACCCTGGCTGGCAACGTTCAGGGGCTGCAGTATCACGGCAACCATGCAAGCAATCATCCTCGAGCAGTGAATGTAGCACACAGTGGGGCCTGTGCTCAGAAACCGACACCCACACAGCACATGTAGTGTAGAGCCGCAACCCCACAAGAGCAGCTTCTGAACCCGCCCAACACCGCGCTGTCCATGGGTCTTGACGCGCGGCTGCAGCCAGCCGCAGCTGTTACGTCGCCCACGCGCTCCATGGGGTTTCAGCGGCCAGCACGCCACGCCAGCGCGTGGAGGTGCCTCACATGCGTGCTGCTGGTGGCACTGGTGCAGCACGCACGTTGCGCAGAAGGTGGCCCCGCTAAGACAACCAGCATGCCCATGCACGTTGCATGACGCTTTAAAAGCGGCCTGCACCGCATGCACAAAGTGCCTTCCTTACCTATCCGTGCTCGCCACATGTGCAGCGCAAGGGCGGGTCGACACGGCAGGTGGCGAAAGCGTGCGATATTACCAGCGCACGCTGGCGGCCGACGAGAACCCTGCAGGCCTGGACCCACACAACTTCCCCGTCTCCGTCGCCACCACCTGCCATCGCAGCAGCTACTTCTCGCCCTACCGCGTGTACCAGCTCAGCCTCAGCTTGAACCATACAGGCGCACCGCCCGACAGCGCGACTTTCAGTTTCACGCTGAATGTGGCGACATGCCCACAGACGGGCGCCTACTGCTGCAACCAGACGTTCGACGCGCTGCTCATCGCCATCGGTGCGCCGCACGGGGTCGCTCTTGCAGCCCATGCTCAGCAGCTACCAGCATGCAGGCACCATCGAGTTTCAGGAGGGACTCCTCTGATCAGCTGGTCTGAGACCCTGCCCTGGCTGCCACTCCCACCCACCTGGCGTGAACGCAGGCTCTGGCCAGAATGTGTCATCGGTGCAGCTGGATGGGCTGGATGCTCCCTTTGAACAGACTGCGGACGGCCTCAATGTGTCGGGCATGGGCATCACACCCAGCTCAATAGAGTCAACGATCACAGTGGTGGTGACGGGAGGTGAGCAGCGGCATGGCCACTGGACGTGTTGCAATTGTGACGGAACGCGGTGGAAGCGGTATGAGGATGTGCCTTGCAGAATGAGGAGGGGAAGGTGGCCTGCGCGGAACACATGCCAAGCGTGGTTGCAGCTGGGATTGTAGGGGCTTCAGGGCACCTTTGGTAGATGCTGTGTCAGGGCTGCAAAGGTGGCAACTGTCAGAACGGGCTGCTAGGTGGGTGTGAGGCGTCACCTAACGAGCATTGTCAAAGGGGTTGAACAAGGGAAGGGGATAAGTTGTCGGAGGGTGCACTGTATAGATGAAAGATGCAGTGGAGGACGCGAAACTTCAAGCCAGGCGCAGCAGGTGCTGTGGCTGGGGCGGCGCGATGTGGGTTGAGAAAAGGGCGTGTCGAAAGTAACCTATGAAGAAATTGATCTTGTTGTTGTGGCAAGGCAGGGAGGGACCAAGAGACGTTGCCGCAGGTGACGTGGGCAGGATGTGGTGTCAGGTGCACACCTCGTGTTCTTGTTGTGACTCGGCCAGCTGCTCACTGAACACCCAATACAGATGCTTGCATGTAACCAATACTACCCTTGGCCCCCTCCTCACCCGTGACCGTCCATGCAGGTGCCGAGGACTGGGAGGCGCTGTGCCCGACGTCGCGCATGCTCGGCTTTTGCGACGTGACTATCCTCAACAATGAGGGCACCTGCTGCATCGAGCGCTCAGCGATTCCCTTGACAGGGCTCGGCCCGATCCTGCCCGACGTCGTGGCGCCCCCACATCCCA
>JAWZTI010001011.1:0-13134 GCA_039880955.1 Chlamydomonas urium | reverse complement strand
GTGTGCACTGCGGCTCACGAGGCATGTGAAGGTCTGGAGGTACTTGGTACCCAGTGTAACATCGGAAACTTGCTGTGTGCACTGCGGCTCACGAGGCATGTGAAGGTCTGGAGGTACTTGGTACCCAGAGTAACATCGGAAACCCCCTGTATGCACTGCGGCTCACGAGGCTTCGCGTGATTAAAGGGCTTGAACACTACGGACCGCCCGAAACAGCCATCTCGCTAGGAGTGGCCGGGAGTTGGACAGTGACACCGCAGGTGAATGTCTCACCAAGGGGAAAGGATGCGGTGTACATGGGGAATAACTAGCTACACTGTGCGATACCGGTATGCAGGACAGAGATAACCCAGAATCCAACGTCAGCCCTGTACAGATGTACCATGCATTGCCTCGGTAAGCAAGAAGAGACGGGATGTTGGCCCGTAGACTCTGACACGATCCATCCATCCATCAGCAGCTAGGAACGAGGTGGCTGGCTGCAGTACTGCATAGGGAGCTGACAACAGAGTTTTGACCAGTGCCACTGTTGATTGGCCGTGGTAACACAGTCCAAAGAAAACCTGGCCTGACGATGCAACCCTTTACGTCTGCCTGTCCGTTCAGCCCCTCTACCCGGGGAGGTCCCCCAAGTCACCCAGGCCCTAGGGACCTGCCCACGGCCGCCCTTGCAACGCCGTCTGCCGCGCCAGCCGGTCGACCTTGTCATTCCACACCGACTCCCAGTCCAGGCCGCCTGTGTGCGCCTTGACATGCCTCCACATGATGCGCCTTCGCCCCTGCTCGCTCAACAACCCCTCCAACAGGTCACGGTTCAGCACCGGCTCGCCGTCCGCCTTCCTCCAGTTATTGGCCCTCCATTTCGCAACCCACTCTGTCATGCTCCGAATGAGCAGCTTAGAGTCGCTGAAGATATACAGCGGCTTGATCTGGGACGGGTCCTCCTCGTTGGCACGCCGCATGGCCTCTGTCGCCGCCAGGTACTCCGCCTGGGTATCAAGATACAAAGGCATATTCCAATGTGCATGGCCATGGTTGGCAAGTCCCGGATGCCCGGATGGGATATTCCAACGTGCATGGGATATTAAAGGGATTGAAGGGATATTCCAACGTGCATGGCCATGGTTGGCAAGTCCCGGATGGCTTCTTTTCCACAGTGGCTTGCCAGGAAACTGCGGGTGTGCAGGTGTGGCGCTTGGGATCCTTTCCTGCCTGAAAGGAATATACAGGGCATTGCAAGTGCTGGCTAAGCTCAGCTGCGCACAGGTAGCACCCTTTACCTTGAGTTTCAGGTAAAGCACATCCAACATCTAACTGCTTACAAGCCACATGCAAACAGCTATGCCACTGCCGACACGCACACAAAGCTTGCCCACCATCCACCACCCTGCACAAAGCGCTGCCTCTGCTCACACCCACCCTGTTGTTTGTCTTGATGTCGAGCAGTGGCGCCGCCCTGTCCCACTCAGGGTGGTGCGGAAACACGCACGCCCAGCCCGCGCGGCAGTTCCTAGAGCCGTTGTTGATGGCGCTGCCGTCACAGAACGCTACGAGCGTCTCTGGATCCTGTTTGGGTAGCAAGGTATGACACAGAAAGCCACAAGTGTCGCTGGAATCTGCAAGTGCAGTAGGGTGCAGAGGATTGGAAGAGGCGGTCAATGCGGCTGAAAGGTGCAGGCTGAGCGGGTGGGAAGCTCGGTAGCGGGTACAGCGGGTGCAAGGAAGGTCCACGAGGGCTTCAAGGTGCGGACTGAGCGATTGGAGTGTCTGGGCCGCTCGGGACGCTTAAAAAGCCCCAACAGTGTGAGGAAAGAAGTGCGAACACACATAGTTCTCAATTCAGCAGGCTTGTCCTTGACCGGGGCCCCTACCTGTGGATTGGGCTCGCCGGACCTGTAGGCTGGGGCGTTGACTGCTGCTGTTGCGGCAGAAATGTCTCTGGGATCCAGGTATTGCACCTGTGGGTGTGTTGTACAGGCACATCCAACATGTGACATGTTAGATCATTCAACAATGACATTTAGCTTGGACTTGACTAGCCTGCAGAGCAACGACACGTGATTGCGTTCAAGGTACAGGTAATAAGCATGAAGCTTGAAGCATTCATTGCTTCCGAGTCAGCACCACACCAACACACAACTGCTCCGTAGCAAAGCACTGACCTGTCCGTACTTCTGTTTCGTGTCGTTGCTGATTCCCCCGCCGCCGCCGCCGCCGCCGCTGCTGTGCTTGCCCGTGCCAGAAAGCAAGCGCCCACTCGGCTGATGATGTTGTGCATGGGCCCCTGCCTGCACCACTCCCTGCTGCTGCTGCTGCCCACAGGCTGCTGCTTCGAGCATTGGCTGCCATGGCACACCAATAGGTCTTTGACTTATGATAGGTCTTTGACTTATAATAGGTCTTTGACCTGCTGCCTGCTGCCCTACCAGACCTGCCTGCTGTCCTGCTTGCCGCTGTTGCTTGGGCGCTGGAACAGCGTAGCTGGTGCTAGCTACCGCCAGTCCAATCACAGCTGTCGTGTCCGTTGCTGCTGCCTGCTCGTGACTGCGCTTCCGTGCTTCCGCTAGCTGGGCAGTGCTGCCACCGCCAACAGCCTTGCCGCTGCCGCCGTTTTGTGTGTTGAAGGCCTGGGCCTCTGCAGACACACACATGCGCACACACAAGGCATGCGGGCCTGCCGATGTGTGGAACAGTGCTGAGAGTCATTAGGATCAGGTCACCTAACTGACTTTGTTTGAGCCACTTCAGTCACTGCCACGCACAACCAGTCTTGCCCACGACCAAGATGCAGTACAGGCATGAATGTGCTCATGTCAAACCAACGCAGCGGGTGCCCCACGCTGCCTGCATGGCAGCCTGTCCCGTTCGCACCTGGTAGCGTAGCAAACTTCTTGTAGCATGCGCCGGAGAAGCCCTTGACCTGCTGCTCACACTCTGCCCAGGTGGAATAAACGCCTGGCAGCCGCCCTCGGGCCACCGCATAGTACGCAGCGCCCATGCTGCAGGGACTACTCTAACAGCGCCTTCCTGCAGGTCACATGCAGACACGCTGACGGGCCTCGTTGTTGTGTTGGTGAGGCGATCCCCTAATGCGCATGCGAACAGTTCGCCCAGCGCTGTGCAGCTAACACATCCGAACCCCACACAACACTGTCAACCAAAATCCCAGGTCCTGGATTTTGGATTTTTCCTTGGACACGGCGGCCACAGCGGCTTACAGACTACAGCAAGTGAGAAAATATGCAACTTTCTACCAAAAACGGCACTCAGGTGGCACAACACATGGGCGCAGAATACATGGCTGCTGCCACACAACACAAGCACCGACTACAGCTCGCTCTCTGTTGCCTTCCAGCCCCAAGATCGGGCCTGCTCAAACAGGGCCTTGAAGTCGCCGGTGGCTGGCTGACTGTCGTCGCTGCTCAGGTCAAAACGCAAGTAGCTGCTCTGCCTTGGGTTCTGCACAGCTGCCACGAGTACCGCTGCCAGGTCGTCACGTGTAACCCTGGGCGGCAAAGCAAGGTGGCACCATGGAAGGAAATCAGCGAACTTTGAGCGAGGCTGATATGAACTGACACCCTTCCTGCGATAGTCATTGTGGCAGGCGGTCTAGACGGGCGTGCACGACGTGATGTAACCTGTACACACCTGGCATGTTGCAGCTCGTCATCATGCCCTGCGATGAGCAGGCTGCGGCCGCCCTCAGTTGACAGCAGGCCGCCGGGCTTGATGATGGTGTAGGGCAGGCCGCTCGCCATCAGGTCAGCCTCGCCTGCAGTGCACAGGGAGCAGCATGGTGCGCCACATTTTACAGAAAGTCCACTGTTTCAGAAATCATTCAGGCATGGCTGAATTCACGGTGCACAAGGAACAGCAGCAGGTGCGAGCAAGCTGTATTTTGGTTCCTGAAAGCAGCTGTGCAGGTGCATGCAGCACCAGCAGCAGCATGCATGCTTCAGCAGCAGGGGGGCTGCAATTGCAAGCATGTGGCAAATACGCCTAATATGTGCGGCGGTGTGACACCTACCGTTTAGCTTGTACCACATGACGTGGCCGTCGGCCAGCTTGTCGAGGTAGGAGTCAGGCTGGGTTGTGCCCATGGACGACACGAGCAGCACATGCTGCACGCCTGCGCGCAGAGCCGCCTTCACCTACATCATGAGAGGTGTGCAGCATGGGAGGCGGGCAGCAATTCTGCTGGATGTGCGGCACACGAGTGGATTGCGATGCAAAGGCACCGTATCGTGGCTGGGCAGCATGAGCGGGCTGCCATGGTGCTGATGCTGCTGACGCAGGTGGCGCTGCTGCCAACAACGCTGCTCCTTGCATTGATCTCGCTCGCACGCTGCGGCAGATGCCAAGCCCGGCCTGAGCAGCCCTTGCCAACACAGCATTCTCTTGCCTGGTTGTTGCTGCCCTTCCAGTCAATGTCGATTGGGTAGTTGCCTTCTGGGAAGTACCAAGTGCCATTGGGGTCCTTGAGTGGGTAGGAGCTTGTGAGGATGACCAGGGCCTTGGCGCCGCGCATCGGGCGCGACAAGCTGTGTGCATCTGTGATGTCACCGATGTAGATGCCCTGGCAAGCGAAAGCAAAGCAAGTCACCGCCTTAGTGCCCTTGTCTGTGCAGTGCGCTGCTTGTGATCTCAGCTGTATGACTGTGAACTGCAGGAACTGCTGGCTTGCTGAAGCTTGGCGACTGGTGCGCTGTCCACCTGGTGCCAGCTGCTCTTGATGCTCACCTCAGCTTCATCGCATGCTTTGCAGCCCAGCATCTCACGGGCCTTGCTTGTATTCCTGACCAGGGCCCTCACGGGAATCTCCAGCTGCTTGAGCCGCAGGTACAGCCTGCTGCCGGTGCGGCCTGTTGCGCCAGTTACCAGCACAGGCCCTGTGCGCTGCTCTGGGTGTATGCCCATGATGTGCTCCTGCTGCGTGCTTGGAAGTGCCGATGCCAGCCCCACCAGCAATACCAACGGCAGCAGAGCCGTGCACAGGTTACTTGTCATCTGGAACGTGTTGTGACTGTCCCGATGCAACGAGCAGCGAGCCGTGACAGCACTTGTGCAAGCACCCTGCGCCTGTCCCACACTCTTGGCCATAAATGGCAGCTTAGCTCGATAGCTCCTGCTCAGACTGGCACGCCATGGACATCGACGTGCTGAATTGCGAGGAATTCGAGGTCTGGCAGGACCTGGAAGACGTCCCGACAGAAAACCTTGGAGCGGTTTCACCAGTGCAAGCTGGGCAGGGAGCCCGCGTGGCACTGAACGACGTCTCCACCTACTTCTACGAACGCCAATACAAGGATGTGCGTTGCAGCTTGGCTGTAAAGGGCCCAGGCACAGCTGATTGTCAGCCTCTCGCGTGTTGACTCTGCACCTCCCTACTGTGTCCCATGCATAGCTGCTGGACGTCTACGAGTATGTGAAAAACAGCCCATCAACGTCTGGAAAGGTGCCCCGCAGTCCAAGCCACAGCCGGTTCTCACAAGGGGGGTCAGCAGCAGGTGCCACGCGCCTCCCTTCCTCAGCTTCACTGACCAGTCCACCAGTGGCAGCATCGCCCACGCGCTCAAGGCAGCATTCTCTATCCGGCACCAGCGCCCATACTCCCGATGAGCAAGCCTGGGCTGCACAGCCGGCCAGTGGACCTCCAGCAGAAGTACCAGCCTCTCGACCAGGCTTGTTGGGAAGCCAAACCAGCAGCCTGCTTGCAAAACAAGCACTGGCTGTGCCTACTCAACAGAACCGCAAGCGGCCTCCCGCAACCCTGCCAGCCTCGCAGCTGGATGCTCTGGGCAGGGATGCCATGTTGTCACGGCAAGTGGCAGGCTTGGCAGTTGGTGGCTTGCCCAGTCCGGCCCGGCCTCATGCTAAGCGCGGCCTGTTTGAGGTGGAGGGCATCTGCAGCCCCATGAAGGGCTCAAGGGCCCTGCCTCGGTAGGCTTGAGAAGAACATTACAAACTTGGCGAGAGTTCGCTCTCACAGAACACCCGATGTTCATGGAAAATGCTGGGGTGAACAAAACAGGCCAAAACCAAAAATCGGTCTGGGCGCGTCGCCCATGCTGACAAATACCTTGCACAGTGAGATGGATACGATTTTCATGGCCGGTGTGGCTGAGACCATGCATGTGCTGCACGCTCCCAGCCCAGCCTTGACTGACCTATCTAGCAGCCATGTGCTTGTCCGCTGTTTAATCGTCGTCCTGCCACTCCCTGCACAGGCAAACAGTGATCATCATGCAAGCTCCATGTTAGCACTGCCTCCTTGCACGTTGATTGCGCACACAACTTTGCAGCAGCAAGCTTGCAGAATCTCACCTCCTGTCGGTCCACTTTGGTTTCCGGATGTTAGCGATCTCATCCTGCGAACCCACATGCAACCAGCTCAGCATGTGATGCTTCAAGCCGACAGGGTAGTCATCTATCCAACAAAGCAGCCCATTCACGCACATGCAGCTCCCCCAAGTGCTCACTCACATCGTTCATGTACTCGCCAGTGGCCTCAAAGTTGGCACGGTTCAGAGCCCTCAGCTCCTCCAGGCGCTCCTCGTCCTTCTCCACGCGGTTGATGTACCAGATAGGCGCGCCCAGGCCAGCAATCATGCCCTGGTGGGACAGCACGGCAGGATAGGAGCGAGGCGTCAGCTAAGCGCGCAGGGATGCGTCCTCACCCCCAATCGTGTGGCCTCAGCAGTCCCATGCAACACCACCCAGAGAATACGCACCAGGACGAGGCCTGCCATCGACACCTGCGTGTCAGGGTCGCTGAAGTCCAGCTCAATGGCACGCACAGGCGAGCAGCGGGGCTGAGGGCGCACTGCCACCGACGGGACGCTTCGCAGGCGCGAAGCAGGGGCCATGGCCCTGCAGCCTGCGGCCCGCAGGCCCTTCACGCTTGATGCCATGGTAAATGGCCTCTGTCGCGAAGGAGGTCCCCAAGCTTTAGTCCCCACACTTTTCCGTGCCAAAACTGGGCGGTGCTTTGGTGTCAAAGCAGCTCACAAAGAGCCATTTCATTGTGAAAACTCGTTGCAAGCATTGCCATCCATTGCCATCAAGGTTGCTTTTGGGTCCTGCTGCTGCTGGCATC
Source organism: Chlamydomonas urium (assembly GCA_039880955.1). Classification (NCBI taxonomy): domain Eukaryota; kingdom Viridiplantae; phylum Chlorophyta; class Chlorophyceae; order Chlamydomonadales; family Chlamydomonadaceae; genus Chlamydomonas; species Chlamydomonas urium. Next base: position 6,038 of record JAWZTI010001011.1, on the reverse strand, counting down.
ACCATGGACTTGGTGACACCGCAGCAGCTGTCTGGTGTAGCGGGAGGCACGTGGTGCGCAGCGAAGACGCGCGCAGGTGGGGCCAAGCGCCAGGAGGACGGCGGCGCGGCTCCCGCACGTCGGCGACAGCGCGTGCAGCGACCCGCAGCGACGGGCCCCGCCATCGGCACTGTCAGCGAGGACCGGCCAGGCGACGTCAGGCAGAAACCTACTTGGGAGGCCACCACGGACAGCGGCGGCAGCCACCATGACGAGGACGAAGTGCGTGCAGCTGGCCAGCAAGGCAGGCAAGCCCAGCTGCCAGCGCCCAAGCAAGTCGCAGCCATGCAGCATGCCGCAGGCTTTGCAGCGGCGCGTGCCTCGCCACGCAGGGTGACGCGCAGGGCTGCTGCAGCAGCTGCTGCACAGGATGCACGCATGATGCCCCCGCCCATCCTTTTGGCCACTGTGCCCAGTGGCCGACAGAGCACAGGCGCAGAGCCAGGCGCAGGCCACAGGGCACTGCCACCGTGGACAGGGGCCCTGGCCACCACCAGTGCCTCTGTTGTGGGTGAGAGCTGGTCACCGCAGGCAGTGGCAGTTGGAGTGCAATCCCCAAACAATGCAGCCATCGGCGCTGCAACGGCAAGCACCACAAGGGCAGGTGCTGCAAAGGCAGGCGCGGGACAGGCGGTGCTGGCCAAGGCGGTGGTATCCCTTGTCGCACAGCCCGCCTTGCCGAACACAGCGGTGCCGCCCGCTGCTATTCACAGCAAGCAAGACAGTCGGGGAAGAGTTGGGACAGGCCAGCTACGCAAGCAACAGGTGCAGCAGGCGCGCCCGTATCGTCGCAGCAAAGGCCATGGCGACGCGTCCGGTTCAGCTGCAGCCCAGGGCAAGGGCGAGGCAGCACCGACAAGCAAGCAGCTGCTTGATCACGAGGCCGCCGTTGCGGCAGCAGCGCCTGCAAGGCTGAGGCTGAGGGTGCTGACAAGGCAGCGCAGGGCCAAAGATGGAAAGCACGGCAGCAACGACCTGGGTGGTTCTGCGCGTGCCGTGGATGACGGCAGCAAGCTACGCAGCGGAATGGCGGCTGTGGGTGGCGTCAAGGCGACAGGGCAGCAGCTACAGAGAGCGCCCGGCACGGCAGTCTTGAAGCGTCAGCCACCTCAGCACCAGCACACAGGACTGAGGCGGTCGTTGAGGGTCAGGCATGCGGCAGCGGGAGCGCTGCAGTGAGCGCGCGCACAGCTTTGGCGGAGTGTGCCATCTACGACTTGTACTTTTGTGGCCTGCTCTGAACAGAGCAGCTGAAAGTGCTACATCAACAGCTGCTGACGTATTTTGTCGATGTGGATGGTCAACTGAGGGTATGGTCAGCTCCGTGCATGCCTTCGCATTTTACCATAATCAGATGCTGTCTTGTTCTTTGGGCAAGGTGTGCTGCAGCACAGCTGCATGCGGCAACATTGTTGTGCATGCTGTACTCCACAAATTTTGTCCACTGGCGCACGACCACGAGCTTTGCTAGTGTTGTAGAGACAGTCATTCTGTTTATTGAACAACTTTCTTGTTGTGGCACGGATTCGCTGAGAAGGCGTAACAAGTGCTCACAAGCAAATGACCACGGGCTGGCACCAGCCACTCGATTGGTTTGTGTGGGAACCGAGCACTTGAAGCCACTCGTAGTCTGCGCGCTTCGCCAAATCCTGCATTCTATTCCTCCTCAACAGTGCTCTTTGGACCTACGCAGCCTGCCAAGATGATGATGCAGAAGCAGTCGACCATGCAGCTGCGCAGCCCTATCGGCGTGCGCCCCCTGGCTCAGCGCCGACCCTGCGCCAAGGCAGCTGCCCAGGCACAAGCCAAGAGCGGCCTTGCAAAGGTGCGCGCAGGCCTACAGGTTGAAGCTATAATCTTGCGCCTGCGCTTGCCGTTGAGGCGACGGCCCAGATTGCTTGGGACCTTGAGCTCACTATGCCCATGCAATTGGTTATCCTGTGCATGCAGTGGGCTGACAGCGTTGGCATGCCCACTGACGATGGCGTCTTCGGTTTCACCCCTTTCGCAGAGGTGAGCGCTGAATGCAACTGCAGACCTGCACTTCAGAGGTGCCCCTTGATTGTCCTTGCATCTGCAAGGTAGTGGTGTGCTGTCGACTCACTTGTAACGACTCTCACAAGCCCCTGCCGTTCCTGTAACCTGCTGCTACAGATGTGGGTCGGGCGTTGGGCCCAGCTTGGCTTTGTGTCAAGCATTGTCGTGGAGTTCACAAGTGGCCGCGGCACCCTGCAGCAGCTGGGCCTGGCCAGCCCCTCCACGCCTGTGCTCATCGCGCTGTGCGCGCTTGCCGGCGGCGCTACCCTGGCAGGCACCATCAACACCGTCCAACGTGCGACCTCCAAGAAGATGAGCAAGTCGTGAGTACCTGCTATCTGCTGCCGCTGCCTGCCATGCCTGATCCCTCTCTACACAGTATGCACAGCATTGCGCAACATGGCACACACTGCTCGCGCCTGCAATTGATATATCATGTGTAAGCAATCCAGCAAGCAGAGGGTGCATTTCTTGGTGTTAACTTCTGCTCCGCCCTGGCCCCTTTCGCAGTGAGATTGACCGCTACAAGTCCTTCCTGGGCCTCAACAACCCTGACGACTACAAGGAGGAGGCAGCGGCGATGAAGAAGCGCGGCGATTTCACCACTGTCGGTGTTGACCAGGCTGCCATTAACGCAGCCCGCGCGAACACGCCTGTTGATGGGTTCCTGTCCACAAATGAACTGGCGGAGGGCCAGGCTGCCGCACAGTGAGTGTTGCAAGCTCTGGGCTGGTTGGCTGCGCGCCATGAGCTAGGCAAAGGGATTGGGATTGCATGAATGAAGTGCACGCCACCACCAAGGAGGCGGCTGCTGCGGTGGTGAGAGTTCTGAAGCACCATGGCCGCCGACTCGCGCTTGCTGTTTCACTCCTCCTCGCTCTGCAGGGAAATGAAGGCCACTACTGCCACACTCACCAAGGAGCCGGAAGCAAGCATTGACCCGGAGGCTGCAGCTGTGGCCAAGGTGCAGGCTGCTGCTGAGGCTGCAGCGCGCGCCAGGCAGTACGAGGAGGCGATGTACTTTGGCGAGCAGGGCGAGATGGCGTATGCGCGTGGTATTGAGCTGACGAATGGCAGGTGAGCAGAACCCCAAAGGAGCATGCCAGGGTCAGGTGCGTTATCCACTGTTCTGTAGCCCTGTCATGTTGTGGTGTTGCTGGGTGGTGTTGAATTGGCTGTGACTTGGTACTGTGCTTCGTAGTGCACAACACCGCACCACCACACTCAGCAGCAAACTTTGATGTGCTGACACATTCGCGGCACCTTACTCCACACCACAGATGGGCCATGGTTGGCTTCTTGGCTGCCATCCTGGTTGAAGCGTCAACAGGCCAGGGCATCATTGCCCAGCTCATCAGCATCTTCAAGTGGAGCGGCCTGCTGGGCGAGGCTTCTGGCTTCTAAGCGGTTCAGTTTGCAACAGTCGCGCAACAGTTGCGCGACAGCTGGCGGAACAAGAGGCTTGGCTCTGCCCTGCTGGTAGTGGCCGGCCTACAGTGTTTTCCAGCTGTCGGATCTGATGCAAAGCACCTTTTCAGCAGAGCTTTTGTACAGAGCTGCATGCACTCAGCAGGCCTCAGCAGGCTCCAGCAGACGCTGCTGCAACCTGCTCAACATTTACTGCTACCATGGGCGGCAGCATGACATCACGCTAACAGATCTGAAGATGTGAGACCAACGCTGATGAGCACCACAGCCATTTTGAGAGACAAAATTATTTACTGCATCGCCAGGGAGAGGCATGGGCAGACACCACTCAGCCCTCGCTTGGGCAACTCAACAAGGTATTGTGAGAGAGTTCGTCGCGGTTTTGCTTTGAGTATGCCTGGCAGCACCCAGGCTTGTGTGAACCTTGGGTCAGTGTTCTGCTGTTGCTCCATGTAGCGGTTTTCTTCTTCTGCTTGTCTTCTGCACGCAAGTTCCTAGGTCTGTTTGCAACACACATTCTTTTGAGACAATCTGATGTAAATTGTTTCTTTACACTTCAGAACAGGCCTCGGACTAATGCTTACCTTGAGGCTTATCACGGGCTGAACAGAGGTCAACACAGTCAGGGTGAAGTGTGCTTCACTAAAGGACACATGGAAAGTCACGCAAGGTCAGGTGGCATGTCCTCAAATGTCCATGGCGCAGCAGAGGCCCTAAACTGCCTTCGGAGGCGTGAGACGGAGGGTCAGCAACTTTGATGCACAACAGATGGGTCAACGCGGCAGGGACACTGCTGAGCTGAATGTGAGTCGCCGCGCTGCGATTTCCGCGCTCATATCAGGGCTGAAAGCTGCAAAGCCATGGCCCGGGATAAACCCTGCGGCAAACTGTGCTGCCTGCTGAGCTGGCAGGCCCTTAGCTGCAGCCGTCTGCAGCCCTTCTGCTCCTGCCACCTGCTGCTGGTCTTGAACCTGCACAGCATCTTGTCCCTGCAAGGCATCTTGTGACTGCATGGCGTTCCATCCCACCCCTCCTTCACCTGCCATCCCTGGGCACTGCTGAGGGTGACCAGCCGTTCCCGGCCCCCTGCCCCCGTTGGGTTGGCCCCTCGCAGCAGCGGCGTCAGTGGGCAGCCCAAGCCTGCTAGCCCGCAGCGCGGCGACCCTCGCACCCGGCACCACGCTGCCCAGCCCCGCGCGCGTCTTCGGAGAGCAGCCCAGCGCAAGGAGCACCGCGCCAATGTCCTCCTCATCCGGGCTGTCGATCTCCATCGCCCAAATAGAGCCGGCGTCGCCGCCAACGGCCGCGCCGGCCTCGAAACCAGTGGGGCCGGCATGTGGCAGACCGGTGCTGAGTGGAAGAAGCAGCGGGTTGGGTGCGGCGGCCGGCGGCGTCGCTGATGGCCCTTGCACAGCAGCGGCTGCGCCCTGCCAATCCATAGCACCAGCCACAGCACCATATTTCCCAGGGATGGCAGGAACGTTGATATTCCCAACGTCGGAAATGTCCGTTGCTGCTGAGGCATCTGCACTAGCAAGGACAGCAGCAGCAGACGAGCGCGAAGCCGCTGCCGCTGCGTCTGCCGCTGCGTCTGCCGCTGCCGGTTGCCCAGCCCCTGCCTGTCCTGCCACCCGCTTGCCCAGCACGGCCAGGCGAGCCTTGATCCTTTGCACGTCTGCAGTCGCAAGAACGTCCCGAGCCTCCGCTTTGTCTTGGCTGCTCCCTCCACTGACATTCCCTACCAGGGAGGGGGCGGCTGGCGTGCCTGTGTTGTCTGCAGCGTTGGCTGCAGCTCCTAGACCGGGCGGCTGTTGCAGCTGTTGCGAGTGGGACATTGTTTTGTGCTGCAGCTGCAACGGTTGCAATTGTTGCGCCGCCAGCCGCGCCCGAAGCCCGGCGACATCCACTGCACCACCTGCCCCCCCTGCGGCCACCTCTCCCGCCGCCACGGCCGCTGCTTGCTCACCTGCTTGTGGCAAAGGGGCGGCAGGCGTTAGTTCGCCGCTGCCGGCTAGCAAAACCGTCCTCCCTGCAACATGCTGGATGCGCTTCGCCTCCTCCATGCCCTGTTGCGCGTCCTCTGCCTGCTCTTTTATCGGTGTGGCCATGGCCAGCGCCTGGCTCCACCACGACGAGACCCCCGAGCCCTGCACCACCCCTGCCGACTTCGCCAGCACCATGTCTTGACTAGGCGCTCCAGAACCTGCCTGCCTGTTGCCCTGCACCTCCACACCCTGCGCCTCCACACCTGATGCAAGCGCCCATGCACCTGACATGTCCGAGTTGCCGGTGTGTGCTGCGGTGTCAATGTCAGCGGCGGAGGAGCCAGCGGGATGCTGCGATGGCGCCGGCAGCCCTGAGGAGATGTCCTGCCCCTTCTCTACGCCTTGCCAGGCAGCGCTAGCAGGCAGCATCGGCGCTCCTGCCACTGCCGCAGTAGAGTGTGCGCCCCAAGGCTGTGGAGCGGCACCGCTGACGCACTGCTGCCTTGAAACGTCCCCCAATGCACTGCCGCCGCTGCCGCCGCTGCCGCT
>JAWZTI010001010.1:1999-17604 GCA_039880955.1 Chlamydomonas urium | reverse complement strand
GGGGCGCACAGCGCATACAGGCATGTACATACCAAGATAGGAGGGCAGCTTGCACCGCCATGCTTGCTTCAAGCCACATGCATTCGCGCCACCTGGCTTTGCCTACCTCGCCTCGCCCCTGCATCTCACATCCTGCACCCTGCACCTCCCCCTCCGTCCCTGCGCTGACCTACATCACCCTCACCCCCTCTGCACAGGTGACACCGTCAACACCGCCAGCCGCATGGAAAGCACCGGGCTCGCAAACGCAATCCAGATCTCGGACGACACCTACTGCATGCTGCCAGATGACTACCAGCAGCAGTTCAAGCAGCGGGGCACCATCGAGGTGAAGGGCAAGGGCCTGATGAACACCTACTTTGATGACAGGGTTCCGGATAAGATCCTAGAGGTTGGACAGCAGGAAGAGGAGCGGGAACTTGGCTAGGCGCTACACAGGGGCAGGGGTAGAGGAGGGAGGGGTAAGGGGCAGGAGGGAGGGGGTAGGATCAGGCGGGCGGGCCAGGTATGCAGGCAGGCGCGTCGCGACTGAATGATCCGGACCGCTGGCGCTTAGTAGCGTGTGGCGGACTGACTGCCACTCCGACCCTCGCGTCGAGATCGAACCTCGTGCAGACAAGGGTCGGAAACTCAACCCCTGGGCCACTGGAGCCCCCTCTGCTGTCATGGGGCAGCTGCTCATCTCGGATAAAACACGGAAAGGCCCCCGCTGCGGGGTGAACTACAGCCACATGGGCCGTCGCTTCCGTTGCGGCCGCATGGTCGCATGCGAACCGCCTGAATCAGGACATGCAACACCCCAGGATGGGGGCCTGGGAAATGCCCCAGTTGGGGCCTGGGAAACGCCCGCATGGGAGTCGGCTGGGTGGGGGGCCTGTATGAGAATCGGCTGGATCGGAGCTTGCATGAGGGTCGAGACTTGGAGGAGCCATGCAAGTGGTGGCGTGCAAGTGCCCAGGCCCACCGCTTGTGCCAGACAGGGACTGGTATGATGCCCTTAAGCTGGGGTTGAGGGCAACTAGCCCTTCAGGCGATGGCAAGGGGCAGCGGTGGTCAAAGGGCAGGCGAACACAGGGATGCAGAGGGGTGGGGGAGGAGCGAGGCGCCCACCAATCTGCAATTGAAAAAGAAAAGAAACACTCATGTATAGGATGCATGCTGGGTACATTTATTTGGCGCTTACTACACGTGGTGTTCTGTTACTGTGTGGGTGGTTGGCAGGTGGTTACGTCATAACTGGCGGGGGGCATGGGTGCACATGTGTTTCCCTTGCGACGTGGATTGGATGGCCTTAGCCGTATTTGGCTGTCGGCTAGCATTGGCTGCTGCAGTGCGAAGGCAGGCGGCAGGCAGCGGCAGACAGGGGAGTCAGTTTATGTGTTTGTGGCGGTGGTGGCGGCGGCGGCGGCGGCGGCGGCGGCGGCCTCAGCTGCGTGCTCACCTGCTGGCGGCGCAGCTGCGCAGGTGTCACGCAGAAGGCGTACACCGCACCAAGCTTGCTTCCTGCTACAGTTTTGGGAGGACTTTCTTTGAGGTGGCTGTATAGAGGCGTAACTGCACGTTGATATCACAGCCGCCCACAGACATATGCCTGGGTACAGAACGAGAACAAGGGAGGCACGCTTGACTGGTTGAGCGTGAGTGGTCGTGAATTTGCTCAAGTATGAAACGGGGGGGATTGTCGGCACATGGGGTGCGGGGCGTTGGGTGTGATGCGGCGGTGGCTGGTGCGCAGTCGCAGGCGCGACAGATGCAATCGCTGCGGCCCCCTGCCAAATAACCACACCCCCGCAGCCATTCATGATTTGATGTATTAAAACGACTTCATTCGCTAGGCTCTGGTGCCGCAAGGGTGTGTATGGGTTAGGCACGGCACCTTCCTAGTACCTTCATTTCATGTGTGTGACCACACATATAGCCCATACACTCATATCTCAGCTGTAGGACCCCCCACAGGGAGGCAGTCGGTGGCAGTGTCCCCTAGCTAGCTAGCTAGCTGGCAGGGTCTGGACCACTAGGTGTGGATCTGACCCACACTTTTCCACACTTTGGCGCTGTGGTGTGGAGCTTGCATGGGATGGTGAGCACCCCTGCTTGGCACGGAGGCCCATGTGGCCACTCGTGTCATGGAGGGCAGGCTGACATGCCAGTGAAAGGGGCTTCAGCGGCCAAGCCCCGCACTCCACATGCCTGACGCATGCCGGTGGGTTCGTTGAGGGCACAGGGCATACTGGTCTTCACCCGGCTGCTGCCGCACATCCCCCTTGCCGGAGGATGCGTGGCTGCCACAACGGAGGTGGGCGGGTGCTGCTTTGAGTGTGGTGCGATGCACATGATGCACAGTACCGAGTCTTGGCTAAAGCCGATGCGGTTATGGGGAAACACAAGTGGGGTGGTGAGCCGCACAGCCCCCTTTTACCTGAAGGGCTTATGGGTTATGTCACTCTATGGGTTTGGGCTGTTTGTGCGCCGCGCTCTGAGCCACAGCAGCAAGGCGGGGAGGGTGGTTAGGGTGGGCCAAAGGGTGTGAGGGCTCAGGGGCAGACGTGCGCAAGCAAACGGTGTGACAAGGGAAGCAGGCGGGCCTTCAAGAAGCTTTGGGTAGCTGCACCTATGGGGTCATGATGGCTGCTATAAACCTTTGCTGCCCACCTGAGGCGCCATAGAAACCCTGCCTGTCATGGTCGGTGACAAGCCTAGTCGCTTGTCTAACCCGCCTCTGCGCATGTGCGACTCGGTGCATGGACATTCGCTGCCGCTTCAAACCCACCCAGCAGATTCATGCTCCCCACATGCCGAGCACCTAGGCATCCTTGTCTTCAGGGGCGGGGTGACACGACCTTTTGGAATTCCGACTCGTCTAAAAATGAACACACTGCTGTTGAACACACTGCTGGTGGCCGGGAAACCAGGGTTTGGCGCTTTCACAAAACCTCGTGCATCCCTTTTCAACAGAAAAGGCGAACCCTGTTGTTGGAGTGAGGAAGCATCTCTTCCACCCACCCACCCGTGCCACACATGCAGAAGCCGTGCCCATGACCATGCCATCTGCGCCTTACTGCCTGTAATTATGCATGCTCCTGCGAATGCATCCCCCCATTTGTGTATCTGCTCCTATTATTGAGTGGGATCCCAAGCACATGCTCTTTCTATTGCCTGTAAGGAGCGCATGGTCCAGTCCGCCTTTGGCGCCCTTTGGACGGCCCTGCAAGTCAGCCTGCTGGCAGACCTCGGCCTGAGCTCGCCTTGGATGTTGGGAATTTCGAGAATTCCTGAGGAATCCTGAATGTGAGGAATCACTGAGGATGGGTCTGCAGGACACCCGAAAGTGGCGCAGCAGGACCTCAATCCACCCCTACTGCAGTGAGGTTGCTTGCATTGTAAGACAGGCCCAGCAGCCAACAGAGGGTGGGGACTCCTGTTGTACTAGGCTCGCAGGCATGTCCACATGGCGGCGTCATTGCAGGCAAAAGCAACCTTGAATGCAACCAATCAACCCATCGAGGATGAGCACGCGCGCCCTTAGGGCCTACCTTGGGCACGCAGGTAGGCTACCTTTCCTTTGTTCAAGGATGATGGATGGATGGACCTTGTTACAGTCCAAGGGACGCCAGGAGTGGTACAAGAGACCCCCACTTCAACCAATGGGATGAGAAAGAGCTATGCCACCCTATAAAGGTTCTACTGGTGTACCTGGTGTGAGCATGCCGAGGTGAGCTGCATGCCTCTGTTGCATCAGCAAGCAGACACATCATATTAATATGTGGTTGCTGTAATAAGGCCATATTCGCCATGTGTGGCATAGAACTTTAATAACCTGGGCCAAGCCTGCTGCGGAGCAGCAACTGCTTCATTGTGTTGAATAAACGCAGGCATGGTAGGCACAGTGTCTTTTGACACCTGCTGCATAACAAGCAAATGTACGTTCACGATATTCACGAAGGGTGCAGAGCATGCGCCCGCATGTCGCCCCAAGGACTGTAAGGCCACTGCTTCAAACCACTCCACTTATACCACGAGTACACTGCGCTACCTGCCTTCTGAGCCTCAACGTCCGCTGCCCAGCCCAACACTGGCCACCAACAACGGCAGCACGGTTTTCAGGCAGGCCTGGAACGCAACGTCCGCCGGCCCGCCCGCCCAGATTGTGCTGCGAGGCCCTGACAGTGGGCTTGCTCTCAGCCTGCAGCTGCCATCCAGCATCAGCACTGAGGCCTGACAGGCTGAGACGGAGAGGCAGGCCGTCTGGCAGGTGGCGGCGTCTGCGGATTGGAAGGCGCCCAGCTCGGGTCCAGTGATGTCCAACCCCGCGGGCAGGCAGGTGACGGAGGCTACAAGGGAGGGGGCGCAGGGTGTAGACAGAGGGCAGAGGGTTGGAAGGTGCGTGGCGGGGGGAGGTGGGGGCAGAGTTGTGGGCTTGGAATGCGCCCAGCTTTGGTTGAATGATGTCCAACCCTGTGGGCAGGCAGGCGATCGAGGCTGCGAGGAGAGGGGAGCGAGGGAGGGAGGGCTGTTGAAAAGGCAGCAAAGAGGGTTGGCAGCTGCGTGGCTTAGGGTATTGCGGGAAGAGCTGTGGGCTACAAGGGCGCCCAGTTTGGGCTGGTAATATATACCCTGGCGGGCAGGCAGGCGATCGAGGCTACAAGGGAAGGGGTGCAGGGTGTGGAAGGAAGGACCAGGGTGAACGGTGTTTGGCGGTGGGCAGTGGGGTACAGAGTTGTGGGGTCGAAGTTGTGGGCGTGGGATGTGCCCCATGGTATCCACCCCAGCAGGAGGGCAGGTGCTGGCGGCTGCAGGGTGTCTGAGGAACGTGGCAGGGAGCACGGTAGGGTTGTGAGGTGCGTGGCGGGGTGCAGGGAGCTCAGCGTTCTGACCATGGCTTGACCACATCCTTACAGGGGCCGGTGGTAGGCCGTTTCCCAGTCCTCAGGGCGCCGCAACATCTGGCAGGGGTGTGTGGGGAGACACAAGGGAGTTACACAAGTGGGGAGACACAAGGGAGTTACACAAGTGGGGAGACACAAGGGAGTTACACAAGTGGGGAGACACAAGGGAGTTACACCAGTGGGGAGACACAAGGGAGTTACACAACTGCGCCCGACCTGCTTACTGCCGGCTGGAGGTCACACTTTTATCTCGGTCAGAGCGTGGCGCAACCCAACCCTTATCTCTCTAACGCTGATTGGACCTTATCAGACCCCCTTACCGTTGGCATAGCTGACCTTGGTGCAGGTTAGGAGGGCTGTGGATGCTGCGAGTATCGATGCGGCGGATGTAGCGTCGGCCCACACATTGCTCCACAGTGCACACTGGCTGTCGAGAAGCAACTGTGCAGAAGCAGGGAACACAGGGGTGGAACAGGGATGACTTGAGGGAAGGCTGGGTAACATGAGCATGAAACTGGAAGGGTGCAGGAGGGCTAGTGCAAACCTGCAGCTGTGAGGGGCATGCGGGGTGTGCCTTTTCAACCCCAGCTCCCTCTCCTCACACCTGTTGCTTCCATTACCCCCTCCCCTCCCTCACACTTTCCGGCGTTCCCCGCCCTCTACCCTTCAACTTCCGCCCAGCTCTCACCTGGTAGTGGGTACAGAAGCCGACGCTAGCGCATGCAGCAGCGCATGACTGCAGAACAGACAAGTGGCAGGGACAAACATAGACGTCAGTAGCAGCGTCAGCAACGGAATCGGGAGAAGCATCAGCAGCGTACAGATGGATTGCAGGGCAGACAAGTGGCAGGGACAAACATAGACGTCAGTAGCAGCGTCCGCAACGGCATCGGGAGAAGCATCAGCAGCGTACAGATGGATTGCAGGGTAGACAAGTGGCAGGGACAAACATAGACGTCAGCAGCAGCGGCGCCAGCAGCGGCAACACCGAAACAAATGGCATCAACAGCATCAACAGCATCAACATCGGCATGAGCGACAGCATGTGCGGGCGCAGTGACCAACATGCCGCTTCCTTTGAAACCTTGGCCCGTACCCGCCTTCCCCTGCTGGCATTGCTTGCAGCCTTTCCCTCCTCCCGCACCCTCACTGCCGGGTCAGTGGTCACATGCACTGAGGGGTGTCCTCTCCACACCTCATCACCCCTCACCGCCCCCCTCCCACTCACCACCTTGCCCTCCTTTCCAGCCCCTGTCCACAGCTTCTCTCACCGCCAAGTCAGCGGTCACATGCATTGAGGGATATCCTATTCATAACCTACACTTGCCGCACCCCGACCCAACCCCTCCTTGCCCCCAGCTTCTCTCACCGCCGGATCAGTGGTCACAGTCACCAGAAGGGTGCCCCCTGCCGCAAAGTTGGGCGGCAGGCACAACCACTGCTGTACAACCGGCGCTTGCCCCGCCAGGCACAGGCCACATGAGGCGGGACAGCTCCTTAGGGTCGTCATGTCTGACTGGCATAACCCTAGGGCGGCTCGCCCCGGGCAGGAGGACAGGGTGGCGGGGGGGTAGGAGGTAAGTGGCGGGCCACCAGCGCCGTTGCTGGTGGGGTTGGGCAGGGACGGAGGCAGAGGGGAGTCGGCGCACGGCATGAAAGGGGGCGGAGGGGCTGGGGGAGGCGGTGAGGGCGGTGGCGGTGGCAGCGGAGGGAGCGGCGGCGACGGGGCTGGGGGCGGGGGCGGAGGATCGCTGCTGCAGTAGAACGCCAGCTGCACAACCGCCCCCGTGGCGGACGCCTGGCCACCCAACCCAACCACCCTGGCTGCCGCTGCGGCGGTTGGTGTAACCGACGCACAGGCAAAGGTCTCCGGGCCAACCGCCCATGGCGTCAGGACTGACTGGGAGCCGATGGGTGGGTTGGTGAAGGTGGGGGCGGTGGAGTTGGGGCGGGGGCTGGCACCGGGGGCGGCGGCGGCACAGCGCAGCCGCAGCTGGAAGGGAGGGAGCGTTGGGCCGTCCATGAGCTGGACCTGCATGCAAATACAGATTTCATCCATTTTATTTTTGGTGGGGTTCAGAAAGGAAGGTGATATGCTCTCGGTGGGTAATATGCCTTGAGAACCCTGTACCCTGAGGTGAGGTGTACATTGAGGCAGCCCTCCCAATTTTATGAGGCTCGAGCCTCTGGGCCTCAGCTCATCAGGCAAGGGCAATGCCCTAGGGAATGCGTCAGGTTGAGTTTGTTACTGAGTTAGAAGCATTATGCTGCACAAATGCTGAAGGGGCCGGAGGCCGGGGTCATCCAGGAGAAACACTTGCAGAGAGGAGCCCTTGGCTTCTACCCCTGTACCCAACCCCTCCCTCATTGAGACCAACCCTCACCTGCCCCTGCCCCTTTGCCCCGCTTGCCACTTCATCCCCATCTGCACAGCTGCAGGCGTAGGGCGCATTACCAGACTTCATGACAAGCGCCCCTGCATCCTCAACCCCCAGAAACCACCACAGTGGCAGAAGTGGGCCCCTGACCCATACTTACCGCATCATACCCCTGTGTGCAGCCGAAGGCGTAGGTTGAGAGACCATGCGCCATGACTGTTGCACCCACCAGGCCCAGCACGTAATTGCCGCTGCACACCGCTCCGATGCTGTGGTGGAGGCGTGGTTCAGGCAGGGGCAGGGGCGTGAGAAGGAGCATTTTTATATAGAGCAATTTAGAGCGGCGTGCCAGAGGCATTAAATGAGTGAACACAGGACGAAAAGGATGCCGTTCAAAGAGTGAACACAGAGGAAACAGCATGTCTATCGGATGTGAAAGGGTCAACAAAGAAAACCAGCGCAGTCAAAGGCGTGCAAAGGTAACCAGCCGACTGGAACTACAAGAGCTTCAAAGCAGTGCGATGGCGACATGGCATGCAGATGGCATACCTGTTGATGATGCTGCCGCTCAACCCAAACACATCTGTGATGTACTGCCCTGTGGGGCACATGAGTGTCCAGCTTTGGCGCACTGAGCTGTCGGCCGTTGAGCCAAACACCCTGCTCTTGATGGGGCCTGATGGCGCTGTAACCAGGAAGGAAGGAAGGCAAGGGGGGGGGGCGAGGGTGGAGTGAGAAAGCTTGACAGAGACATTGACACCCCCATATTTCTTTGTCTGTCCGCAGCTCTGCCCCAGCCTTACGTCTAGGCGCGGGCGGCTTGCCCCGCTTTGGGGATGCCATGGAAACTGGCGCGGCCACCCTAGGCGGCAGCGGCAGCGGCGGCGATGGAGACGGTGGCGACGGCGGGGGCGGCAGCGACGGCCCGGGCGGTGATGGCGGCAGCGGCAATGATGGTGCAGCTGCGACGGCATTGTCCCCACGCGTGGTCGGTGTGGGTGGCGGCGGGGACGAGGATGGCGGAGCGCCAGGGCTCGGGGCGGTGTCGGGGATGCATGGCACAGCCGCGGAGGGATCGGGGCGGCATATGTTCACCCTTGCACCCGCCGAAGAGATGAGCGTGGCTGTGACGGTGAAGGCAGGCGATGTGAAGGTCTGCTGCGAGCGGAGGCTGGCGTTGTAGAAGGTGTAGATTGCGTCAAGGCGCCCTCCGTTGAACATGTGCACCAGCACCCGGCCGTCGTACTGAGCGGGCACCTGCGGTGGAAATTGGCAAGGGAGCATCAACGCTGAGTGTGCTGTGATTGCAAGTGGAGCCTGTAATGCGGGTTGATGCCCACATTGCTGTTGCAGCAGGTACATTGCTGTTGCAGCAGGTACATTGCTGTTGCAGCAGGTACATTGCTGTTGCAGCAGGTACATTGCTGTTGCAGCAGGTACATTGCTGTTGCAGCAGCTACATTGCTCTCGCAGCAGGCCGGTAGCGCCAGCTGAGGATGCTCTGAGCAATCAGGCAGCCGCAAGCAAAAGCACCCCTTGAGAAAAGAAAGAAAGGCAGATGCAGAACTTCCTGAGGGTGGATCAGGAGACCCTGCCAAGACACAGGGCGCCACTCCTTACCTCTTCGTACGGCTCCTGGCTTTTCCGATAGCTCACAAAGTATGTGCCGTCCACCGAAACCAGCCGGACAAAGGTGCCCCAGGCGGGCCCCTGTAACTGGGCTGGGAGGATGTAGGAGCGGGAGCGGCCGAGGGCGAGGTCGGGGACGTTGAGGGAGACCAGGGGGCGGCCCCAGCCCAGCTGCCACAAGTGTGGAGCGTTGGGGCACTTTAGGCCAGTGCCGGAGTAGCCCCTGGGAGTGGAGCAGCAAGAGGGCAGGGGTGAGAGAGTGTTCGTGAAAGGGGCAGCGTGAGGGGGGATGGGGAGGGAGGCTCCCCCTTCAGGGGGTAGCCCCCAGACTAGCTGCCAGGTGTGGGGCGCTGGGGCATTGCATGCCAGCGCCAGAATAGCCCCTGAGAGGGGTGCAGCAAGGGGAAAAGGGATGGAGAAAATGGCTGTGAAAGGCGCGCAGTGTGAGCGGGGAGGGGGAGGGAGCAGCCTGCAGCCTAGCTGCTACAGGTGTGGGGTGCTGGGGGCGATTTGAACCAGTGCCACGGTAACCCCTGCCGCATAACATGATGCCTAGATTGGGGGCAGGACGCTGGGTTAGAGAGGGGGCGATGGTAGAGGTCAGGGCGGAAAGGGCTTGGTCAGGAGAGGAGTGAAGAGCGGAGTTCGGACGGCATACGTGATGGGCAGGAGATGGGTGGAAGGCGGAGGCTGGAAGGCCAAGGGTCTGCAGCAGATCCACACAGTTGAAGTCCACACAGGCTCACTCATTCCACCCCGCCCCACACATCCCACACCCACATGATGCACGACGTGTCGCCGTACTGGGTAATAACGCCTGTGCTGGGGTTCTGTACCGCCGCATGCTGCAGACCGTAGTTGTGCTGTATTTCGTGACAGGCAACGTCCAGAGCGTTCCAATAGTCAGAGCGCAGCCACGTCTGCCTGCCTAGCAGCTCCCCTCTCCCAATGGGGGGTGCGGCCGGGGGGTTGCTCCCTGGCATGATGCAGCCAGCTGGGTAGGGGGGCATCACGTAGATGGTGTGTCTGCGCAAGCAGTCAGGGAGAGGGCGTTTAAGTCGGTCATAAAAAGCAGGCTGATCAGCAAATCTATCCCTGAAGAAAGGTGAGAGGTGCGCCCTGAAGCATGGACAGCGAAGGTTTTATAGGCACCAGGTGCGACTGAAACAATGGTCAGGTGACGCACTGAGGTGACAAGGTGGCTGCCATGAAGCGCATCACCCACTGGCATGACTCACTGCTGTGTAGCAGTAGCAATAGCACGGCAGTGATCCTGCCGCTCCTGATCAATAACAGCAGAATATGCTGTTATAGCACATGTTCCCCCCCGCACCTGTAGGCTGTGCGGTTAATGTTGGCCTGGGCGACGGCTGCATCTGACACAACGTTGAAGTCTGTGCACATGGTGGTTCCCAAAGGCAGGCAGACAGCCACCTAGAGGCACAGGCACACCAGGAGGTCATGTGATATCAGTGATATGACCTGATGGTATCTGACATCCCTGATATGACCTGATGGTATCACCCTGGTCATAGGACCACATAGCCTTCAAGACTGTGAGCATTTTGGTCCTGAAGGGCGAGTCAGTACTATCCGCAGCCACCTGAGGGCACATGGACAGCAGGGGGTGTGGCATGCCTGTCTTCAGTCTCATATGAGCTCAGGCTGCTTTGCAAAGCGCTGAGGGAGGGGTGAGCGACACTTTCGTAAGTGCGAGCCGAGCAGTGGCGTATGTGGCCTGGTGCGCCCACAGTCGAGAGTCCCAAACTGCCCCAACACCTATGTATCCCATGTTCAAAGCGCCTCCACGCCCACCGCACCTCCACAAAGTCTGTGTTCTGTGGCAAGATCACGGCCTGGTTGTAGGAGCAGGTTGCATGCCAGTTTGCGAACGAGGGCGTCTCGTAGAAGAACAGCTGCCGCATGTTGTCTGCTGTTGTGGAGGCAGCTGCCTGGCAGTTGCGGATGATGAGCACGAGGATGGAGGGGTAGAAGGGGAAGGAGGTGGGGGTGATGGAAAGGTCGGCAGTGAGGCGGCGGCGCTGGTGCCTACGTCTTCCTGTTGTTGCAGCTGCCGGAGGAAAAGTGCTCGAGGAGGAGGAGAATGACAAAGGGGTGGAGGGCGAGGAGGAGATGTGGGTTGTGGCCACGGTGGGCGGTTGGCTGGGTGAGGAAGGGGTGGGAGTGGTTACGTCTAGCTCAAATTGGTCGACAAGGAGTGTTAAGCCAGTTTTAAAGTTTGAAGCGTCAGTTGATGGTGATGATGGTGGTGACAGTTGGTCAGCCTGGTCAGGTGACTCAGCGGAAGATGGGACAGGTCTGGGGGAGGAATCCATGGAAGTCGAGGGAGAGGCAGAGGGTGACGAGGGAGAGGAGGGGATAGAGGGAGGCAGGCTTGGATCAGAGAGTGGCTCTGGTGAGACTCTGTCGTCAACAGCTGTAACCGCTGCGACAGCCACAACCGCTGCAAACGACTGCGCCCCGTAGGCGCGTTGGCTGCTGCTTGCAGCTGCAGCTGCAGGTGAGGTGAGGGGGACGCTGGAGGGCTGGCTGGCTGGGCTACCTGTGCTGTTCACGCCCTCCCCGCCCTTCCCCCCTTCCCCCTTCGCCTGGAGCTCAACTGACACAGCTGCCTCGTGCTGACGCTGATGCTGGCGCGTGCCTAATGGCTTCGCCTCCGGTCCCGCCGCCGTCGCCGCCGCTGACGCTGCTGACGCCGCTGACAGCGAACCATCCGCCGCCGCCCAACGCCCCCACACCCTCAGGCGCTGCCCTGGCCGCAGCCTCTCTACTGCCTGGGACAGGGGCGTTGCCGTGGATAAAGAGGAGGCGAGGTGCAGGCGCACCCGCCGAGGCATGCCTCTCGCAGGCTGCTCAGCGGCATCCTGCTGTGTAAATCCACCGCTTTTAATCCATCGCCTTTGGCTGTAGCTGGTGTTGTTGGTGTTGCTGATGTTGCTGTTTGGCGTGGAACTGTCCTCTGAGAGGATGAGGTCATACACGCGCTGCGATTTCCGCCCCTCCAGCATGTCAACATAAATGGCAAGGGTGCCTAGCGATGCAAACAGGGGTAGGCAGGGCGGTGGTGAGTGTGGGGCGGGGAACATAAGCAGTTGGCGCGCAAACAGTGGTCCTGTCAGTCCGTGGGGCACACAGAACGGTCGCAACCGCCCGCACCAACGATCACCGCACATGCACCGCCGCCGCCGATTGCCCTGGGAAACCGATACTGGCTGTAGGACATATGGGGTGTTGAATCTGTGGTGCCTGTGTGTTTTATCATCGATTCTGTCACGTTGAGGAATGCATCAGGAGTGCCCTAACAGTGTTATTCCAACGCACCTGTCAGCTGTTGGGAGCCCTGCCCAACCAGCTGGTTGGGGCTGCCCTGCGCCTTTGCCAAGCCACCACCTGAAACAGGAGGCGAGGGCACGTGAGCATCATGGCTTTGGCCACAGCACGCCTGAAGGCAAGCCAATGAGCAAGGTAGAGCATTTTATAGTATGTAGGGGACAGCCCCTTAGGGCCCAGCTGTAGCTGGCGCCACAGGGGTAAGCTGAGGCAGTTGTCCCAGTTGCTGGCGCCGGGGCAGTGCACGCCCCATGTGCTCACCCTTGCCGTGGCCATGCAGCAGCGGCGCCAGCAGCAGTGCCAGCAGCAAGGGCAGCAGGCCTCGGGCCAGTGGATAGCTGTGCAGCAGCCCTGCCCTCCGAGTCATGGCGCCATTGCGATGCGGTTGTGGCACGCGACATGTTGGCATCGGAGGCGATGGCAGCTGCGCCGTTGCGTGTGCAGCTGCAGGAGCGACTGCTATGACGCGTCGCTAATGTTGGCAGGCTCGCATCTAAAGTGGTGGCCCTGGCCAATCAACTGCGTGCTGCACCAGGCTCACTTGGTCTTCAGAGCCTGCGCTGCGCTCCAAGTGGCCCAAGCGCTGCGCAAACTTGGGGCGTGATACTGGTGTTCTGCAACAGTCCGTGCTCCGCAACAGCCGTGCCTTGGCACCCCTGGCGCTCGCTTCCCTTGACTGGGCCAATGGTTGAAGGCGCCAGTGGGGAGGCTAGCTAATGCAGCGCCTATGAGCTCCCAATGGAGGTGGGCGGTCTCGATGTGTGGGGGCCAAATGGCACTGTGCCATGCTGCACATGCATGCAATTGCTGCCACCTTGCGAGAGGCGTCACAACGGTTCGCAGAAGCACCCGAGTGTCAAAGGCCACAGCATGGCATTAGTTAACACGCGATGGCAGAACCCTCCCGTCCTGATTGCGCGACACCATCAGCCAGCTCCGCAGCGCCGGTGCCATGTGGGCATGCTTGGGCTCCAGTTGACACCCAGGGCAGCATGCGCTGGAACATGCTGGACAGCTCAACAGGTTCACCTGCTGGTCAGCATGCATGGGCACAAAGGCTGCACTCAAGCAGTTGGCAGGAGGAGCAGAGCTAGCAGCGCAGGCTTCACAGAAAGGCCCGTGCATGGATAGTGGAAGCTGCTTGCAGCACAGCAATCGCGGAAGCAGTTGTCGCCAGCTGGTAAGAGGTATAAGAGGCCAAGGTGATGGGGAGCAGGGGTGAGGCCTTTCCGGGCCAAGGGCGAAGCCAAGGCATGCACCACAGGGTACAGCCAGCACATGCATGCACCAGTGACCCTCAATCATTGCGGATGGAGCGTTTGGCAGCGTCTGCAGGGGGCTGCAGCCGTATGGCATTCATGCTGAACAGCCGCAGTGCGCAATGCATGCATGCAGTTGCTCAGTCTTGCATAAGGGCCAGAGGCCAGCGTTGACATGGGCGGAAGGGGCGTCAGGCCAAGGTGGGGTAGGTGGAGGTAGAAATGGTACTTGCAAGCTCAATTGATGGTACCATTCCTCATTGGTGCTACTGGTGCGCTCTTGATAAAGCAAGGAGTCAAGCGCTTGGGGCTGGATGGGCCTGAAGCAACTGTAGTGCATGTGCGCTTGTAATCCTGGGTTGCAGCGCGAGGGCGCACTGCCGTCCTGCTCGACCCCTGCCCACATTAGGCAGGGGCTTACAGGCGGTTTGCTCTCGCACCTTACTAACCTTACCTGGTTTTAAATGGCTCGCCCTTGCACAACTGTGTTTGTGCATGCATGTGCGCTCTGCGCGGCTCGTGAGCAGAGTTACTGGATGAGCTTGAACTTCATCTACCTTGACCTTCCCCACGCATCACCGCTATTGACAGGCCACTGCGACAGCTATGGCAATCTTATGCAATCACGCATTTAGCGTGGCCCCCTGAATCCACACCGCTTCCAGGGGCTGTGAAGTCGAAGTACAGCCTTGCGGACTTCCAAAAGTATTGCAGCCAACAGCAGGGCCGCGGGGCAGCGGTAGCAGGCTTACAGGTGCTCCGTGGTGCGCGCGGCCATGCAGACCGCAACGCCCACAACTACCTTGCGTGTCGGCTGCGCTGCTTTGCCAAGAGGGAGGACGCATGTCGACAGGGGCGTGCGACAACGTGAAAACGGCGACGCGTCGGGCGGGCATTGTTGTGTCTGCATGTGGCCGCTGTATGGAGCACCGCAGCAGCATGTGCACGGCTGGGCCGCTGCAAGACTGTCTGTGTGACGCTGCCGTCACTGCGTACAGCGCGGTGCCATAGCACCTGACTGGCCACGGCAGTTTTGATTGTTGGTGCTACTGCATTGCACACCCCCGCACTCTAGCCGCGCCGCCCCACCCAGACGTGTGTTGGAGCCAGCATGGCGTCAGTGACAGAGCACTTGGTGAGTGGCCAGCGCGACGTAGGGGCCAGCGGTTGGATCACGGCGTGTTGTTGTCCGGGGACCACCACCCTGAAGGTGGGTGTGCATATGGCTGCTATAAGTTGGTTAGTGGTCATTCCCGCACATTCCTGGGCCTGAGTAGCTGTGCTTTCGCCCTTGTTGGCACGCCCCAACCACCAGCAGCGCCGCACCCCGACCTCAGGTCAGCCGCCCAGGGCCAATGTCTGCCCAGACTCTGCAGCAGGGGAGGGAGGGCAGGCAGGCAGGCAGGCATGCATCACCGCAGCGATCAGATGGCTGCAGTGACTGGCGCTGGCGCTGCGCATTATCGCAAAGGCTTCGCTCGCGCCACGCAAGCATTCGTCAACAATCATTGCAATCCCTGCTGCCTTCTGGGATTCCCTCCGCCTACGTTCCTGTCCCTGCACAGCAGCAGCAGCCACGGCCCTTGGCGGCAGCAACGCGCTGCTGTCGGCCCATGGTCCTACAGCCCATCCGCAAACCGCCTCCCCCATTCCTCCACCCTCGGGCTGCTTGCAGGGCTGCGCGGCAGTCATGGTGGTCAGGGGCGCTTCGGCGCCGCGGCGGCCACATGCCGCTGCAGACCGCCAGGCTCAAGATCTCGTGCACACATCGCCCATCTTCCTCGGTCAGGCGGCCAGATCTAGGTGAGTGGCGCTCATGAGCCAGGGAATCAAAGTAAGGGTTCTTCGACGTCAGCTGGCTGCCGTCACCAGCTGGTGACGGCAGGCGGTAGGTGCCAAGTGTACCAGGTGTGATCGACCACAGGACAAGCACAGCAAACACCAGCAGGATCAATGGCGGCCTGCCACGTGCCGCCATGGTGTGTGGTGTGTTTTACAGTTGTTTAGGGCGCCGCGAGGGCGCATACAACCCCTGTCCCAAATGGGCCAGGATTTACAGGCTCATGACCGAAAGTGGCTCGAAGGCCTTCCCCGCAAGCAGG